>BQKZ01001911.1:25370-37080 GCA_036244855.1 Temnopleurus reevesii | reverse complement strand
GAATTAATATGACACAATTTGTTGACAATTCTCGCCATTTTCCAGCATGGAGCGATGCGATCGTTTCGTCAATCGAATTTTGATATCGCGATATCTCCGTGATTCTTTCGTGGATTAATTTTATATTTGAAAATATTTGAAGCCTGAAATATCTAGTTTCATTTCGTGCCAAGATTTTAAAAAATAATTTTGTATTTTAGGAGATATATTGTGCTAAGTACCACGACCCAAAAATGCTCTCGAAAAAGGAAACTAAAGGAATTAATGTGACCCCATCATACAAATCATGTAAATATGTGTTGTTTACCTCTTGGAAGTGAAATTTGAATGGACTTTTGTAGTCCGAAAAGATTCAACTTGGTCAGAGTTACCTGTACAATGTTTGGCAGAATCCATTAAATCCTGACTGTTGCCTTTATCCCCCCAGATGCCCCATGGTGTGGCCATTGTAAACAGCTTGCACCCATTTATGAAGAACTAGGAGAGCATTTCAAGGATAACCCAGATGTCGTTATTGCCAAGATGGATTCAACTAAAAATGAAGTAGAACAAGTTACCGTTCGTAGCTTCCCCACGATCAAACTCTTCAAGAAGGGCAGTAATGAGGTGAGAGATGGAATTATCGCATCATAATTATACTGATATAAACAAATGAGTGAAGTGGACACTGTAAAAACAAAGTACAGTCAAACCTCATTATAACAAGGTCCTTGGGACCAGAGAAATTATCTCTTTATACCGAAACCAAAATACAGTAAAATACAAAGAGACGGGACAAGGAAAACTACCTTGTTATAACAAGATCTTGTTATATCAGTGCTCTTAATAATAAGGAGGTTGTACTTCAATTTGTACAATAGAAAATGCATTGTACAATCTGACATGATCACCAAAGAAATGATAAAGAGCTGTGACCAGAATAGTAAACTTTTAGGAATATCATACCAGTAACATGGAATTGTTAATATACAGAGGATATCTGGAAACTTCTACTCACGGATTTTATTTATTTATTTGTGTACTACAGCCCAACTTTGTTATAAAATAAAGAGCACTGATATAACGAGATCTCATCATAACAAGGTAGTTTTCCTGGTCCTTTTTGTATTTCATTATATTTTATTGTATTTTAGCCCGGATATAATAAGGCTTCGATATGAAGAAATCATTTTTCTGGTCTCAAGGACCTCGTTATAACGAGGTTTGGCTGTATTTTTTTATTTGGAAATTGTACGCTTTTATGCATGTGCTTTGTATTGTTAAAAACAAAAGTTTACATCAAATACATTTAAAGCAATAATGCTCGTAAAGTTGCTTTGGTTGGGTTAGCCCTAAAAGAAGCCATTATGAAAATAATTTCATGTTTTGTTTTTCAATCACTGTTTCCTCAGTGTGTTTAGGCATGCAAATTCCTTGTTTTCTTTCATAGCGTAAATTAATGAATTTTGTTTGGTCTTACACTGAATAAATTTATATTTTCTTGTCCACCTGCATAACAGGTTGTTGAGTACTCAGGTGGACGAACATTGGAACCAATGGTCCAGTTTGTAGAGTCAGGCGGTGAACAAGTCGTAAGTATACTTGACAATCCACAATCACATAAATCTTATCCTTATTTTCGCTACAGTGGAAACTCAGTATAACAAGCTGCTTTGGACCATCAGAAATACCTTCTTATAGTGGTAATCTCATTTTAACAGAGTTAAAAAATATAGTAAGTTATAAAGAGCTGAGACTTGCACTTTTACCTCTTTATATCAGGAATTTCATTAAATATCAGACCTCTTTGTACCGAGTTTCCACTGTGCCTGTTCTCTATGTATTGAATTTTAAAGAAAATACAAAAAAATTATTTCTCTTGTCACAATGAGACAGTTTCACCAAGGACCAATGGGCAAGATTTTAAAAGATTCTGCAGTAGATAAACAATTTTGAGGGTGGGGACTTGCTAAATCCAATTGTACTTATTGAATACATTGAGCTTTATCCAATGAAAATTCTAAGTGGGGATCTGAACACCTTAAGAATGTATGTTTAGCTCAGATGAAAAACATTTTTTATATACATTGTTTTTTTCTCTTATTTCTACCTTCTATCCTTCCCTTTCTATTCCTGTATTTTCCTCACTGACAAAACTTTTTCTCTGTCTTCTCCAATCTTTCTCCCCAGGCTGAAATGGACGATGAGGAGGAGGAAGACGACATGGTAGATGAGGAGGAGGATCAACCCAAGGATGAGCTTTAAAGAAACAAAAACTTTCAAGAAATTTAAAAAAAAAAGATAAATCATTTCATTAGGTCCAATAGGCTTTTAGCTCTTTTGTCCATCTCAAGTCTGGTAGATAGTTGTTCAAAATGTTTTCATAGTTGTTGCAAAGTTTAGCAATATGATAACAATGGAAGATAAATTTGCAGGAATTAGATGAAAATCAGCTTTGCTAATCTCTAGAACATTTTGATTATGTTTTGGGGTTTTGCTTTTATTTTATATATATGTATCTGTGTGGAGAAAAGGGGGGAAATTGTGCATATGTACATTATGTGGCTAGTTTATCATGATTATAGAATGTTATATCAAAAGCATAGCTGCCATTTTTATGTTGTATTTTTAATTGTTCAATTCTTTGCCCTCAAAAGTGGTCATCATGGGTTTGCATTGAAATCCTTTTTGGAATAATGTGTGCTTCCATTTTGAGATCATTGATGTAGAATTCATAATAAAAACTTCTTTATTTTTATTTAATTTTGAATGTGGTAAAGTTAATTTTGGTTGTATGTAGTGACATATGCAAATAAACATAGGTAAAGACTTGGGATGGACTTTTATTCTTTTCCCATTCCCATTCACTTTCTACTTACATCAATCTCTTTTAGAAGTCATTCCAAATCTTCTCTCAAAAACAGACAGAGTAGTTAATCTTATAACTTATTTTTGTGAAAATTATAGCATATTTTGATGTTGGTTGCTTTTTGTTGTCATTTTTGGATGTTCAGAATTTTAGAGATATATTGGTGACTAGATATTTTATGATAATGCATGTTTCTGAACGTCCGAAATGTCATTTGTGTTTACAATGTCGAGAAAGGCGAGTGCAAGTTTTGACTATGATAAGGTGAGATATTTCTTTCAAATTGATCACAGTGCCTATTTGTGTTTAAGACTTGACATGCGATAAAATGAAGTATCACATGGTGTTCCCGTCATACTTGTCGATATGTATTCACTTTAATTTCATCCAGAATTTCTCCTTGGGTAATAGGATGATTCTTGCTGCCAGTGCTTGCGCAATACAATTTATGCATTTCTTAAGGGCACAATAAGGATTTATTAAAGTTATAATCATATCATCTTAAAAACTTAAAAAGATTTATAAACATACATGTGAGATTATATTTTGACGAGACAAACTTATCTACCTGCATAAGTAATGTGTCTATTAAAATAGCTATATGTTTAATTTTTGAGGATTTTGATATTTTGATTTTGGTAAGCGGTGTTTATATACAGAGGTGCAGATTACTCTCTGTATTATCATGCAAGATTACATACCAAGTATGTATCCAAATTTCATTTTATATTTCATGGAATGTGTATAAATGCATGTGTCATGTTTTCTTTCAAGCAGTCAAGAAGACTTTGAAAGATTTTTTTCCCATTGGTTTCATTTTATGAGACTTTTTTAATCAGTATTTGTTTGTAAGGTTCATTCTTGGGTCAATCAGCTCCCTAATAAAAAAAAAGAAAAAAGAAAATTAACCTTTGAGTGATTTGGTATTTTGTTTTAGAATGTTTTGTCTTTTGATAGGCATTTGTACAAGTGCGCAGTGCACTTCTCGGGTAAAAAAAATAGGGGAAAAAAGGAATCGGCATACTCGTTTGTGGTATTACGTAAGATGGCTCTGAAGGTGCAAAGTATGTAATCTTGGGTGCAATTTGTGACAAGAGGACGTAAATTCATTGCATCAGATTTGGGGCGTGAAGTTTTGTGACCCGGAACACAAACTTTGGGTCCCTTTTCGCGATGTTTGTGGCCTAGGACCTGAAATTGCCTCCCTAGGCAAACACATTATGTTCCAAATCCAAATTTTTAATCCCAGGTTTTGAATTTCACGCCCCAAACGATACATTACTTGATCACAAAATTCATGGTCCGATGTACTTCTGAGGCACGAAATGGCAGCTATTTTTGCATGTAAGTCAGCATTGAAAACCTTGATCACCAATCAGAAGACTTTCTAAACAAATAAACGGACCAAGAAAAAAAGGAATTATTCCAGAATATCGCCCAGAGTAATCCAAACTGCCTCTAGTTCAGATTTAGGGCAGGTTGATAATTTGTGAATTCACAATACAGTGTAAACTCAATATAATGAGGTGCTTGGGACCGTGAAAATACCTAGTGTAGCAGTAATCTCCTTATAGCAGAGTTACAAAACAACAAGTTATAAAGAGCTGGGACCAGATTTTGTACCTCTTAATAGCAGATATTTTGTTATATCAGATCTCTTTATACTGAGTTTCCACTGTATATCGTAAGAAAAGCAGCCGATGGAGAGATTGAGAATACTTGCGCTCGTAAATCTCCTGGCTGGCTCCGACAAGCTCATTTCTATGGAGATTGCACTTTCATTTCAGTAACATTGTTTCCACTATAAATTCAATACAGTCTAACCTCAGTATAAAGAGCACCGATATAACGAGATCTCGATATAACAAGGTAATTTTTCTGGTCCTATCTCTTTGTATTTTATTGTATTTTAGCCCGGATATACATGTAACAATGTTTCAATATAAAGAGATATTTTTCTCATCCCAAGGACCTCATTATAATGAGGTTCGACTGTATTGACTTCTTCATATACATAGGTATATTCTCTAATGCCCTGCTAATGGACCTTGTCCCTTTTGCAAATGCCCTTCATATGAGAATCCCAGAGGCCGGACTGGACTACATTTGGGCACGAATTGAATGACACATGAATGTTTTTCTCGAATGTTCTGCTCATGGACCTTATCCCTTTTGCAAATGCCCTCAACATGAGAATCTCAGAGGACGGACTGGACTACATTTGGGCAGAAATTGAATGACACATTTTAGATTTTCACAATTTATGTTCACAACTCCATCCAGCATTTTGTTCAGAACCAGCATTGGCTCGCCCAATAGCCAGTAAGTATTTGGGCATAACTTTCCACTTCTGCCCCATGCTACTCCCAAAAAAAATGTTAAAATGTAGTTTTTAAAATTTCCTAGACTGCATTCAAAATCAAGAGACACAAAATTTGTTCCCAACATGCTTCAACCTGTTGGTCTTCACCAGGGCAATTATCTGTGACGGGTGTGACCCCAAAAGTTGAATTTTCATTACATAATCTCATTTCTAAGTAGGAAGCATTGAATTTCCTCTAGAAGGATCTCAATATGTATCAAGAGTCACTGGTTGACTTCAAAATGAGGTAAGACTCAACACTGTTTGTCATGTCACAGATCAATAGACATGGTAAGCATGATTCATGTGAAATCACATGCCACGTCACCCAAAATCTATGTTCACTTATCTATGAAGTGATGACCAGCTATGATAAGGCATGCTGATATTGAAGGAAATGAATTACTCTTTATGATTGAGAGAAATATATACAAAATACAATTCTTCCTCCATCAATATAAGATGTTGTACTAAAAGGTAACATATCGATCACACACGTCATAGATGATACAGTAGAAACTCAGTATAACGAAGTGCTTGGGACCATAAAAAATACCTTTGTTATAGCAGGAATCTCTTCATAGCAGAGTTAAAAAACAGTAAATTATGAAGAACTGGGACCAGATTATTTACCTCTTTATATCAGATATTTTGTTATATCAGATCTCTTTATACGGAGTTTCCACTGTAGCCTGTTACATTTAAATGTATATACAGTAAAAATTCCGTATGAATGTATCCGATATCAAATACCTGATGTACATGTAATGAGGTAAAAATCTGGTCCCAGTTCTCTATAACTTATTGTGTTATAACCCTGCTATAGCAAGATTACTGCTCAAACAAGGTATTTTTAATGGTTCCAAGCACCTTGTTATACTGAGTTCCCACTGTATCTTAATTTCCCTCATCACATTAATTCTACACTTGCCTCAATCTTTGTCTAAATACATTCATTTCCTTTTTCTCTCTCTCTCACTCTGCTCTTGTGTAAACTTTGTGTCTATTCATCTTTCATTATCCATGCAATTATCCCAACATTGTAACAACAAATTGTGATGATACACTTGGGGAAAATATAGTTATGTATAAATTCTTTAATGTACATGTATTATGTGATACAGTTTGGAAGGAAAATCCACATGATTCAACATAAACTTTAACTAATTTAACCCTCTCAGACCCGGCTACTTTTTTGGAAAAGGAACTCGGACAATACCCCTACTGTTTGCATTCATTGGAAAACTGAAAGCTGCACCCTCTGGCTTTCCAATTATACATAACTCAACAGTAGAGGGCATTATATAGTGAAACAAGCGCAGATTGATTCTTCATTGTGAACAGTGTTCAATGGTGCCAAAATGTGACTAAGGGAATGAGAGGGTTAAAAGGTATAGAGCAGGGTATAAAGAAGAAAAACAAAACTAGGGATGCATCAACATGGTACTGTTTTGAATTAAAGTGAAAAAGGAGGAACGATTGAGTGAGTTGAAGGTTACTTGGACCAGGAATCTCCTCTACAAACACAATGACTATCTTTGGGCCATTCCACTATAGCTGGAAACATATGTTTATGTGTAATACCGTATCCCCTTTTGGTACTGACCAGAAATTTAGTGTACACGGAATTGCACAAAATTTGAAGAGAATGGTCAAAACTGAAAAAAAAACCTGTGCAAAATAATTTTGCAAGAAAACATATGACAGAATAGGAAGCTAATGGGCTTTATTGGGACTTATACTCCCACATGCTGCTTTTTATGTTGCCAGAGTAAAAAAAAAAAAAAGATGTGGTGCCTAATATAATTTGGCTTTTATGTCTCTTTTCAACATACGCCTCCTTGTGTATTGCTCTCAATATCTATCAAAATCCTAGACAGGTAATTCACAAATCAAAGCTCTTTGCATGTACTAAACATTAGCTTTAATCTGATTGTTCTCCACACAATTTTCGGAGTTGAAATGTCTTTTTCAACATAAGTTATGTTTTGTTCTCATCATCTATAACACCCTAACCACTTTCATTTACAAATCTTGAGTTCTTTGCAAGTATTAGTTTGTTCTCTGAACAGTTTTCCTAATTGAAATTCCAAAGGGAGGGGGGGAATGCATGAAAATTGAAGGGATAAACCAAACACTGACAGAAGTTTTCCAAACGTCACTTTCAAATACGCAGTGAAAACCAGCTGGGCTTTATCTTATTTGAATTTGGATATTGCATACAACATATGGTGTATGAATAATTAAATGCAGTCAACCTTGCCCAAGTGATATCTGTTGGGTCTGAAGATATAGTACCCAAGAAAACAATTAACCTACTACAGGTAAAACAAAGGGACCATAAAGAAAAGTGTATTTGATAAGTTATTTGACTTTGATAATTGCTTGACTTAGGCAAGTATGTCTTCAAAATTCAAAGAAATTGGTTCAATAATGTATCAAAGTCTATGCACAATATTTCTCAGAGCCGTTTAATTTCGGACTGTTCCATTATCATTGCTCAAAATGATTTTTGGGTGAAACCTGGTGAGCAATCACAATGGAAAATATAGTATTGATAGTGCTTTGTCTGAGCTCCAAAACATTACTGGCAGCTACATGTAACTGTAATAGGTAAGAGAAACACACTGCCAATATATAACTTTGGGTGCTTTGACACATGAGTCCCAATATCTGGCATAAAAAGCCTCACAACTGATATTCAACACCTAAGAATATTTTCACAATGCAGAGAAAACACAATGTAACAAGATTAAGTGTTGTAAATTTGAATGCACAACTCTACTGTTATCACTTTGAGCAGATAGGACAAAGTAAACAATTCCATTCAAGCATTCACAATAGCTTGTGGCATGCAAAAGAAAGTTTCCTCACTATTCATTATGCAATGCCTGCTTGACATATTTCGGCAGAAGAAGGAGAGAGAGAAACTTCTTTTCTGTGTATCTAGCTATTGTGAATGCTAGAATGAAAACATTTACTTTGTCCAAAAGCCTTTGTCTATTCTGCTCAGTGTATTCTACTGACATATACAGATTTCATACCACCCTCTTATATAAAACATACCGTAATCAGACTTCTAGAAGTCACATATTCGCAGAGTCAACGTAACTTTTTTCTAACAGATTGTCCAAAACCTACATTGTTTACCTCTTGAAATTTGAATTTCTTTCGAGTCAAACAATTTTTGTGTTCCTAAAAGATTTGACTTAGGCATAGTCACCTGTAAATTATGAAAATTACAAATCTAGTTTGATAGAAGAGCAAAATTTTCATAGCCATTCATAGCCATAATAGTGCTCCTGATACAGGAGTCGACAATGAAGAATAAAAATCCTGGCTTGTATTTCATCAAGCTGTTTGCAAATCCACTGTACGAATGACTGGTAACCCTATGCAGCACTGCGCTGAATGTGCTAGATCGTATATGAGAATGGGTCACCAGTCGTTCGTAGAGTCATGTGGAGATGTAAGAGCAGCCCTATGAAGCTCTTTGCAAATCCGCACATGACTCTACAAATGTCTGGTAACCCTATGCAGCACTGCGCTGAATGCACAGAACCACACATAAGAATGGGTCACCAGTCGTTCTTACAGTCTTGCAGAGATGTAAGAACCCCTTTAAGAAACACAACCCTGAAGTCCTTACAAATATCATATTAGGATATTTCATAATGCTCCATGTAGTATAATAGTTCATATAAAGGCATATAGGTGTACTAGAGAAGCATAACCCTTCGCACATCACTTCTTGACAACTTGTATGACATCTTCGTGGTGAACCGTATGCGATAGACCTACACTCTGTGGACTGAACTTGGTACTTGTTCCCTGAAACGAGATAAGAAAAACAATATACAAAATAATAAAAGAATATATAAATACAATAAATATATACATGGACTTGTATATTCTATTAGACAATATATACAGTCTGTGGACTGAACTTAGTACTTGTTCCCATGCAAAGATGTAGGAAAAAAGAACAATGAATATATGAGCTCGTATATTCTTCTATACAATACTGCACAGATCCAGTTTTGTCAGATGAAAATTGGTAATTGTATGGGATAGTACAATGAATCCCAGCTTTCATTAAAAAAAAAAATGAATAGAAACAACCGACTGGTATTCAGTAATGGAATGACAATCTCCTCATCTACTGTATTTACGGTATTTCTATATTTTCAATGACATAAGATCAATATTTTGTTTGAAAAAAAAAAAAAAATAGAAATGTTAAAAGTTTTAACAACGTTCTTACTTACCCAAACCAAGGCATACTTGAATCTCTCTGCTAAAGTTCTATGAATTGAGTGACACTGTGAGGACACAAGAAAGATTAGGATGGATATCATTGGCAGTTAAGCTGAAGTAGCAATGAGGGAATTTAATTCAGAGTTGATTATGAAATGGTAATAGGCTATCAAAATCATTGCAGAATACAAACTTACTTTCAAAAGCAAAACTCCCTTTTTCTACATCTACTAATACATTGACTGTAATTCATTGATACAAATATGTCCTAATACATGTACCGGTACAACAATAACAAAAAGGCACATAGGGTAATTCAATAAATGAAATAATGACACAATTTGTATCATACTTTTACAGCTTTATATGTGGACTAAGACAAATAAAAAATAAATTTAAATACATGCAGTTACATGTATCATACTATAATAGGGTACATACCACATGCTCAACTGTGCAGCCCTTCCTCATAATGATACCTTCCTCAAAATCTGGTCGATCTACAAAGGAAAAGATGACAAAAAAGTCGAATTGTGTTTATTTCAATTACTTCAATTGAATTATAATATCAGGGAAATTATAAAATCTTGTTTTAATTGGGTAACATTTCCAACCCTAATTGTTATATATATTGTATCATATGGCATGTTTAAAGACACTGTCACACATTGCAGTTGCACAATTAAAAAAAATTATCAAACCAAGATGTCTGTCCTATCTAAATATATTCAGATAGATGAAAAATCAACAGAGGGTCCAAAAATAAAGAAAGTTATTCATGCACTATCAAGATATCTATGTACATTGAATTAAAGCGCTAGGATGACGCATTAATTCCTGTACAAAGCCTATGGAGGCGACGTTTTGGATTTTCGCTGCATTCAAGCACTAAACGTTGATTTTAAAGCCTAATATTTTCCCAGTTTAGTTTATATGCACCATCAACCTTTCAGATAACCTCTAGGATCTGGCAGTTGAGAATTTTTTAAATGAAAACAATGTTAAACAATGTCTTTACGCTTTGACCGACAACCTAAATCCGCAAACTTGCTGTTATTACTTTTGATCCTCTTGCATGCATAAGCAGGTACCAAAATAAATATATGTCTATGAATTGTTAAGAACACCTTTCCATCATGCGTTCCTACAGTTTCTTTACCAAGCCTGTATTAACTGGTATGATCTTAAAGGGGAACCAACCACTAGAATTATCATGATCTCTTTAAATGTAGAAAAATATGATGAACAAACTCTGAAAATTTGAGCTAAATCGGATAATCCACTCAAAACTTCTCGAAATCACAATCTCTGCCACTGAAGATCTGCGTAGAAGTCTTTTATATGGGATGGATACTTACTGCCTCGCTTCTTGGTGTAGAGACAGATGAGGTTGAGGTATTCCCAAACCTTTTCCAAGAAGTAATCTAGATTGAGTTTCATCTCACAACTGATCACAATGCAGTGGGGTATGTGTGCTATTCTATCTACCTCTTCGATGGATGTCTGGTCTATCTTGTTGTACACCTAAAGAAAGAAACACAAACTTTATCTTGTGATGTTGGATGGGTTTCATCAAATAACTCCCAACATTACTGCAAACGTTCTTTGAAAAATAGTGTTATAGATTTCACTGAATTATAAATAACTCAAACCTAGAACTTATCCTCATACTGTACATTCCTATCATTTTATACTAACAAAAACAATGCTGCAAAGTAGTGCTCATGTCATACATGTTTTATCTACATGTACCTTTCAATTAATGCTACCTAAAATGATTCTATATGAGAAAAATATTATCAGGGACTTTGCCCTGATGCAAGCTATTGAGAATATATACCAACTAAAGTCCCAATTATGTCAATGTCCATCGATTACAATCTAATAGATGAGATATGGATGAGATCGCAGGCCAGAGGTTATATTGTAAAATCAAGATAATCAACAACTTACATATAAACATGGTAGATAGATTCTGTTATTGTTAATGACATCAATTAACTCATCTGCTGAACAATCCTCACGGAACAGCACCTCAGCATTGAAAATTTCTGAAAATCAATCTGATTAAGAAAAAGAAGACACATATACAATCGCACAATACATTACTTATTTGGACACAGTGAAAAGGCCCTCAGTTAAGAAGACTTAACAATCTTTTATTTCTACATCTGACTACAAGAAGAGCTTGATTGCAGTTAGGCAACAGTGTATATGCTATTTTGGATCTTACATTGCCCCCC
>BQKZ01001910.1:66587-91145 GCA_036244855.1 Temnopleurus reevesii | reverse complement strand
GAGATCGTGTGCAAAATTAACGATGGAAGAGTGTAATTATTTGTTTACTTACTCCGATGTATCCACTCTGAGATCAGTGTAGATCTCCAGTACAAGGCTACCAATCAGGAAACCACACGCAGGCCCAAAGATTGCAGTTCCTTGGAAAATTCCTGACAAATAATGATAAATTGTTTACCATTTATATTTTTTGTTGGTAGATAATTTCGCCGTCAGCCTTGCAAACAAGCAAATACACGGTACCTGACATGGCAACAAACACATGTTATACAACACATGATCTGATGATATAGTGATAATTATACAATGTTGGATGAACTTGAGGTTGATGCATGGATATATTGGACGAGCTTGGTTAAAATACTAAATAGCATGGCTACGAGTCCATAATTTTCTGCCATACTTGTATTGACCGAAATTATGACATTTGATATGTTTGTAATAGTCTCGAATAGATTAGTTGATATAGAAAATGTTTTTATCTAGCTTCTTCCTCCGAGTACCATATCCTCTTTTTTGTTTTCCACATAATTTAATATTTTGGGATCATATCACTGACCTATTTTGAGTCATTTGAATATAAACATTATTGTGACGTCAATAATTTGTACGCATTTTTTTGTGACGTAACGTTGTCAAAAGTTATAGAATTATGAAGATCTTCAATGTAATCTTTAAATGAAATTTCTTGCAAGAATTAAACAGCTAACGGATTTTGTAGTGGAAATCTGAGAAGAATTTTCACCTACCAAAGTAAACAGAATTGCGTGAAGCCGGGGAATTTTCATCGAGGTACGTATATGAAAATGTGTGTAGCCCGGTAGCGCTGATACCATGGATGACTTGAGCGATGAGGAAGATAGGGTAATAACTACTGACTCCAGGTTCGAGCGGATCTCCACCCCCGCCGTCATCGGTGCCGTTCAGATTACATGTCGGGATTTCAGCGGTCTTCAAATAATGAAACAAATTAGAAGAAATAGCATCAAGTAATTTCAAATTGAATAATATTGAAAACTTGGTCTTAGACATTAAATTATCAGCCCTAAAAATACTGGAATATTTCGCGAATATAGTACATCAGAGGGAGGCTTGGAAGGTTGATGGGTTCTTTTTTGGTCCATTTCAGTTCTTTGCGGTGGAGTCTCGGATAGCTGTGAAATCTTCGCACACGTTAATATTTTCCAAAATCTTTTGACCCCTTTAAATGTACCCTAAATTTATGCAAATCTTATGCATGAATATACATAACTCATTGAATGAACCATTCGCCATTCCAGTATGCATACTGTGAACAAATCATTTTTTTTAACATAAAAAATGCTGATTAATTTGCCCAATTATGGAACAAGCACACTCTCAGAAAAGTTTGGAAAAATTCTACCCAACACTATACAGGCAACATACTGCAACACAAATATTGGTTATAATTAAGTTCATGTTAAACTATTGTAGAATTTTGTATACTGTTGGTAAGATTCTAACCAATATGAGAAAAAAAATCCACCATAAGAAACAGTATAATGTGATTTTAACAAAAATTTGCTGCCCAACGTTCCAAGAGTGTATTTCGGACTAAATTCTCACATCAAACCTGTAGAATCCCGTTAGATAATGCGGCAGAGTGAACAGAAGAGACCCGAATGCAAACCCTAACGCTCCAACACCGATCCAAAAAGGCTTATGAGCCTTCTCTCCGAAGTACGTTACGAAGACGACGACGACCAGGGTTCCGAAGTCATAGCAACTGGAGATGAAACCTGACTGGACGCTGGTGATGTTGAAGCGGCGTTCGAGTGTCGTGGTGATGACAGAGACGAGTCCTATAGTGGCCATCGATTGCGTAAAGCCAAAAACACAAATACAGACCAGGAAGCTCACCGGGCGGTTGAAAACCTGTGAAAGAAAATTATAGGGAGGATTCAATACTGTTTTTTTTTCATGGTTATTGGGACTAATAGGGACCATCATTACAAGTTTCAAAGAAGAAAAGGGTAAACCAGGCTGACACTTGTACGACTTTTAGTCAAGGTTTTGTCGTGGTAAGTCGTGTCATTTAGGTGCACGAACTGGGAGGCTTCGGCACTGTTCACTAGTTCATGCATAATTCACGATGGGCTTACGACGAATTCACGAATGCGTCTCTATCAATTTTCCCATTGACGCGAACTGACACGACGAGTTTACGCATAACTTGCGCATAGTTTGCGCATTGGTTACATACTTCCCGCATTGGCAAGATGAGATGACGGACGGTTTAGTGATCCTGCTGTGTCTCCGAGATAACATCGACACAAGATATTAATGACTTGGGGCTATTTCTAGCCGTTCGTCACAGTCGTGGCATGGCGCACACTGCCACCCAATAGCAAGCATCCTCCCGCATCATTCTGATTAGTTCACGAACAATTTGCGCATAGTTTACAACCCGGTCTCGAAATTTTGTAGTGACCAACGATTTGAACATTTCAAAAATTCTCGTCTCGACATGGCACGCAGTGACGACAAGTTTACGCACACTTCACGCCAATTTACGACTAGTTTGCGTACTGGCACGACTCGAGTCGTGCCAATGCGTACCACAAAATCATGAAAGTGTCAGTCTGGCATAAGTAATATTGGTAGTTAGGACAGGTTATTTCACCAAAACAATAATGAATTATACCCTTATTTGTGTTATTGGAGAATAAATTCCTTAGACAGGGTTGGAAACTTCAAGGACACATATCAAAACTTTGGGAAAATTATTCTCATATCGAGGCAAATCTAATCACCGAAAATATTATTTTGTTATCTAAAGAATGAGGCATAATTTTTTTTCTAGAGGTTATTCCACTGCTGACCAATTCCGTTTGAAATATTCAAATGAATGGACGGAAATTAGCAAAATCTGGGCCCCGTGACATAAACGTTTGCGATTAATTTCTAGTCTAGATGATAGCGATTGATATCAAACGCAAGTCTATGGTAAATAATGTACTAAAGTTTGCAATTGATCGCAAAATCAAATAGCGATTAATCTCAAACCTTTATGTTACGGGGCCCTGGTGGAATTTTGTATTTCCACCATAAATTGGACAAATTTTGATCAAGATTTGTGTAAAATACGTACAACTTACGACTGGGCATTGTAATACCACCATATTTTTTTTAATTGCAGTGTGTCGATGGTATACAGGGATGTGCGTTCAATATGTTGTGGAATTTATCTTACATACACATTCAGCTAGAAAGTATTTTGAATTGATATAATTTAGAAAGAAAAAAGCAAAACTAGATCAGAGTTGTACTAACTTGCAAACATTTTGGCCTAACTGGACCCCATCCACACGTAGTTCTCTCGACCACATCTTGCCCGTCATGTTCAGAGCTTGATGCTTCATCGTCCTCAATCTTTACCTCCTCCATCTCAAGTTGGCTGTATTAAAAAACAAAAATATATGGATAATTAAAATAGTGGTTTAAACCACCAGTGGCCACTGTCTTAGTATGCTCTACACACGATGAAAAAATGCACAAAGGGTTAAACTTCGTGAAAAGATACAGTATGTGGCAGAACTCGAAAGGTGCAATATTGCACCCTTTTTATGTACATAATTTTATGATCAATAAAAATGCACAAAAAGGATTCAAACGATGGGAAATACGCTGGCTAGAACGTAAACGTTTTAGGCTTTAAACGCCGAGGAGCACACTAAGCATTCGTCGATGCCCGTTTCGCGTAATTTGTCGAAGTGTTCGAAATAACTCGTTATGAATACGCTCTGCATGAGTAGAGAAATCCTCCAGAGTTAAAAAATAATCATAGTTCAAGGTATGATGACATTATGGCTAAAAAGTCCTAGTGTGACAGTCCCAATACTAGCCAGTTGTGAACACCAGAGATACACTATAAGCACTCGTTGTATACGTTGATGAATCGTTACTAATACGTTAAACATACGTTAAACTTGCTATGAATACCGTTATGCATACCCTCAGAATTTCCCATAAGTTAAGGAAAAGTTCCGTGTATACCAAAATTTAAGATAAATTTTCATACATCGGGCATATGATGGCTAATATTTTTTAGTGTGATAGCAGCATTCAGGAAAAAATATGCTTTGAAAGGGAGGACCAAACTCTTAAATGTATATCTTTGACTTACGTCAATTTCACTTTTTGAATTACAAAAATAGTGGTATACATGTGATATACGAAGGTAGATGATCAAAGTCTTATCAGAATGCCGATTATGCTGAGACTGTACAATACATTATATTTAACATGATATCAAGTATTTTCGTAAACAGTGGGTCATAAATAATAGATTCGTACGCCGTGTATTCTACTGTGCGGACACAACAATCACAAGTCAGTTCCAATTTAAATAGCATTTCAAAAGAGCATTGATCACTGAGCATTAAAGATACCTTACTTTCAAATATATGTTACTCTAACACACGATATAATCCATTTCTGTAAAATTATGTCGAACGCCAATTCAATGTTCCGCTGTAATACTATTGAAATCTAAACCGGCATGTGATTGTTGTGTCCGCACAGTTCATTACACTGCATACGGATCCATTGTCCCACGACCCACTTTATTTTACGGAAATAACTTTTATCGTGTTCGCTGTTGATTAGACCAACTTACCTGTATTCGGCACGGCGCTCTTGCAAATCAGTCTATGTGGCTTGAACAAGACCTCCATGTCTTTTAAAGAAACCCTGAATGAATAAATAAACAAATTACCGCATCTTGCCTTTTGTTGATATCAGTCGAGTACCAAGTCTGATTTAGTGGTCTTTATCTATGTTGTGGAACATTGCTCTGAATTAAAATTTTCCCGTAGGATCAATATTTGCGATGAAATCACAGCAAACAAAGATTCATTGTCAAGGGTATTAAAATTGTCAATTCATTCCCAACGCAGTCTACTTGATACCGTATCTTACCTGAGTGGGCACGAAGGAGCCCTCGAAAATTCAGACCAGTCATCCCCTGTGTTTATAAACCGCTTCTTCTATTTACCATGTTATTACTTGTTTTCTTATTTGGATCCCGGACAGTTTTTTTTATTTACTTGTTCTCAATATTTCTGTATATTGCTTCATGACTCATTGTCCATATTATTCATGACTCACGTTATTTTGTTACATTTCTGAATCCGTACGTTGATCATGGTAATACGCTGAAGAAAATCAAATCAAATCAAAAAGCAAATATGCACTGAGTGCAAATCACGATCACTGTGAAACACTTTAATTGTTTGATTTATAAGCTTACATTTTTGGTGGATGCCTTCCTTGGACCGAAAAAGAAAATGACGTGCGATTATTTTTTTTGCTGATCATTCTTTATGATTATTTACTATCAATTCCCATTATTCTAGCTCAGCAATCACAATGCAAGCATTTATGATTTGTGGAAGACATAAAAGAGATTAGAACTACGATTTTTGGTAAAACCAAAAGCTAGTTTTATTTGCAACGTATGTTGATATTTTTATAACCATCATAATTATGCTACATTGGGGTCTACTTTAGGGACTTTTTGACAGAAAGTGATGGCAGGCCGAGGCTGAAGTTCCAAGTTGGAACTCACTTACACAGTCTGTACATGCACGTATGGGAGCATTTTTTTTTTGGGGGGGGGGCGCTCACGGCCCCCCTGGGTCAGAGCTAGGTGGGCGCCAAATTCTGGGTAAAAGGAAGCCAACATCGTCGAGAGGGGCGTCAAACGAGGTGATGACTTTTTTGGGCTAGTCAGCCCAGATCAGCACCCCGCACCCACCCCCCCCCCCCCCCNATGAGATCGTGTGCAAAATTAACGATGGAAGAGTGTAATTATTTGTTTACTTACTCCGATGTATCCACTCTGAGATCAGTGTAGATCTCCAGTACAAGGCTACCAATCAGGAAACCACACGCAGGCCCAAAGATTGCAGTTCCTTGGAAAATTCCTGACAAATAATGATAAATTGTTTACCATTTATATTTTTTGTTGGTAGATAATTTCGCCGTCAGCCTTGCAAACAAGCAAATACACGGTACCTGACATGGCAACAAACACATGTTATACAACACATGATCTGATGATATAGTGATAATTATACAATGTTGGATGAACTTGAGGTTGATGCATGGATATATTGGACGAGCTTGGTTAAAATACTAAATAGCATGGCTACGAGTCCATAATTTTCTGCCATACTTGTATTGACCGAAATTATGACATTTGATATGTTTGTAATAGTCTCGAATAGATTAGTTGATATAGAAAATGTTTTTATCTAGCTTCTTCCTCCGAGTACCATATCCTCTTTTTTGTTTTCCACATAATTTAATATTTTGGGATCATATCACTGACCTATTTTGAGTCATTTGAATATAAACATTATTGTGACGTCAATAATTTGTACGCATTTTTTTGTGACGTAACGTTGTCAAAAGTTATAGAATTATGAAGATGTTCAATGTAATCTTTAAATGAAATTTCTTGCAAGAATTAAACAGCTAACGGATTTTGTAGTGGAAATCTGAGAAGAATTTTCACCTACCAAAGTAAACAGAATTGCGTGAAGCCGGGGAATTTTCATCGAGGTACGTATATGAAAATGTGTGTAGCCCGGTAGCGCTGATACCATGGATGACTTGAGCGATGAGGAAGATAGGGTAATAACTACTGACTCCAGGTTCGAGCGGATCTCCACCCCCGCCGTCATCGGTGCCGTTCAGATTACATGTCGGGATTTCAGCGGTCTTCAAATAATGAAACAAATTAGAAGAAATAGCATCAAGTAATTTCAAATTGAATAATATTGAAAACTTGGTCTTAGACATTAAATTATCAGCCCTAAAAATACTGGAATATTTCGCGAATATAGTACATCAGAGGGAGGCTTGGAAGGTTGATGGGTTCTTTTTTGGTCCATTTCAGTTCTTTGCGGTGGAGTCTCGGATAGCTGTGAAATCTTCGCACACGTTAATATTTTCCAAAATCTTTTGACCCCTTTAAATGTACCCTAAATTTATGCAAATCTTATGCATGAATATACATAACTCATTGAATGAACCATTCGCCATTCCAGTATGCATACTGTGAACAAATCATTTTTTTTAACATAAAAAATGCTGATTAATTTGCCCAATTATGGAACAAGCACACTCTCAGAAAAGTTTGGAAAAATTCTACCCAACACTATACAGGCAACATACTGCAACACAAATATTGGTTATAATTAAGTTCATGTTAAACTATTGTAGAATTTTGTATACTGTTGGTAAGATTCTAACCAATATGAGAAAAAAAATCCACCATAAGAAACAGTATAATGTGATTTTAACAAAAATTTGCTGCCCAACGTTCCAAGAGTGTATTTCGGACTAAATTCTCACATCAAACCTGTAGAATCCCGTTAGATAATGCGGCAGAGTGAACAGAAGAGACCCGAATGCAAACCCTAACGCTCCAAAACCGATCCAAAAAGGCTTATGAGCCTTCTCTCCGAAGTACGTTACGAAGACGACGACGACCAGGGTTCCGAAGTCATAGCAACTAGAGATGAAACCTGACTGGACGCTGGTGATGTTGAAGCGGCGTTCGAGCGTCGTGGTGATGACAGAAACGAGTCCTATAGTGGCCATTGATTGGGTAAAGCCGAAAACACAAATACAGACCAGAAAGCTCACCGGGCGGTTGAAAATCTGTGAAAGAAAATTATAGGGAGGAGTCAATACTGATTTTTCATCTACCGTATATTGGGACTTATATAGGGACCATCATTACAAGTGTTAAAGAAGGAAAGGTTAAAGCCAGGCTGACACTTGCACGACTTTTGGTCAAAGTTGTGTCGTGTTAAGTCGTGCCAAAGTTAAGTCGAAGAATTTTGTTTTACTCTTTTAAAAACTTTTAACATTTTTATGCTTGTCAGCACAGCTCATGTGCAGCTCACCAAGGCGCCAATTTTGCTAAACAATCCTGGGCGCGCGTATGCTGTGACTCCAACTTAGCTATAAGTAGAAAGTCTGCTACCCACGCAACTTGAGCCCCTGAGAACTGAGGTCGGCGTGCCAATTCTGTGCATAAATCTTCTTAAAAATCTTCTTAAAAGACTTGGTCTAGGCTAGAAAACTCTTGCTTTAATTAAAAGCAGAAAAATCAGACGAATAGATCAAAAAATATATTGAAGTAAATCCGACAAGAAATAAGAAAGTTATGAATATTTCAATGAACTGACTGAAAAGTGATAAGATAAATCATAAATTACTGTACGCACTTCCTGTCAGTAAGCTTTTTATAACTTATTGTTTTTAAAAATCCGTTTTAATCCGTAAATTTAATCCGTCACACTTATTTTTTGAAAATATTGAAAATGTTAATCAATAAATGTTTCTGTACCCATGTATATATCGACAAAAAAAATTGGGGGGGGGGGGGTGTTACCTAGTTGAAAATGAGGGTTTCAAAAAATTAAGAATAATAAACCACTTGCAGAGAAGTGCAGGATATATGTCATTATCACGTGACCCAACGTTGCCAATTTTACTGATTACAACCATTGGGTTATATAATTGAAATATTCGTAACTTTCTTATTTGTTGTGTAATTTCCTTCAAACTTTTTTTTTTTTTATCTGTTCGTCTGATTTTTCTGCTTTCAATCAATAAAAGATTTTCCTGGCCCAGACCAAGTCTTTAAGGTTGCAAGCACTTCCATTTTTTTAAAACGTGTTCAAAATTCAGGGAAATCGTGTTAAACTCTTTTAAACTCCATAAAATTTGCCTCGCTCCCGCGTGTGTTACTTCCGATGCATTTGTAAGCCTGGAACGAAACGCCGAGCTCACCGAACTCCCCACGAGTGTTACAATTTATATGATACGAGTTTAACCGAATTTGATACGGAATACTCCAAATTTTTGAATAGGTTCACGATATTTTAACCGCTTGCGACTTCATGAAGAATTTTGTCACATTTTCGTACAAGATCCTAACCGTAGCATCTGAGCTATATCGATTAGTACGCAGCAAAGTGGGAGCACTCCACAGGAAATGTTCAGTATTGTTATCATCTCTGCAGTACTTATCTTCACCTCTTTTTCTTATTTCCTCTTTTTTACTCTGATTATCTTTTATCTCATATGATTAGCCAGTTATCATTGCAAATGATTAATACATAATATTTAAATTCATTTTCCCCGAATTTTACCGAAATCTAAACGGGACTCTAAAGGGTCTTGATATACGTTGTTTAGCTTGCTTGGTTTAGTTCGACATGAAATAGCCAAAACCAATCGACCAACAACGCAGTCAATAATTAAATCATTCTCTCCCTCTCACCCATAACCACTAACTCACTATAAAGTCTGTAACATAAAGAAATACAATCAATTTTGAAATTGATTGTATCTCTCTAGTACACAGCATGCACGCACCATGGGGGGGGGGCTCTGGAGGCGCTAGCCCCCGGGTAAGAGCTAGGGGGCGCCAAAATTTTATGGCAAAAGGGCCTTAAAGTTGCTTAAAAGGTGGTGGCATATCGTTGAAGGGGGGGGGGGCGGCAAATTTGAGGTGAAGACCTTTTTTTTAATCTTTTTTTTTTGCTTGTCAGCAATTCTCAGCCCCCGGGGGCGCCAAATTTGAGGTGACCCCCTCCCCTTTTTTTTGCTTGCCAGCTCAGCCGGGAGGGGAGGGGGGGCCCAAATTTGATCAGCCCCCCCCCCCCCCCCCCGCCCGTATCAAAATCCTGGGTGCGCGCATGCACAGTTTGCCATGGACTTATGGTTGATATTTATTGTAAGTTTAATTGTATCTTTTATGTTATAGGTCCCATATCATACAAATATCTCTAATATCTAACACTGGTCTTCTTACAGGCAGTAAAAATGAATTACGCTTTTGTCATTATCAGCTGATTAAGATCCCACTTTCAAATACCTGTAAATCTGTGAATAACGCTGAATAGGCCTTCTTATCGAGTACCGTCTGAGAGGGATACCAGTCGGTACCAAGTCTCATACCCTGAGCTTTATATACGGCCATCGGGTTCCGAATATAATTTCTTTTCCCAGAAGATCAATATTTGCGATGGAATCACATCCAAACAAATCTTCATAGTCATGGATATTCAGATTGCCTAGTCACTCTCAATGTAGTTTACCTGGTGATACACTTGTATGACCCGATGACTGGGCATACGGTATGTCGACTTCAAATAATTGTCACTTTGCAAGCAATTTAAGTATTCAAATAAAACAGATCCCTTAGTTGAACCACATATGGAAACGACGTGCCATAATTTTTTTGCTGATCATTGTTTTTTTGTTAATACTTCTCATGGATAACGTCGTTTTCATGCTGGAGAGAATAAAATCAAATTAAAAGCAATTATCACGCATTTTCAGATCTTAAGACTTCTGAAGTTCCCTAAGTTGAATCAAATAGGCGAACGACGCGCCACAATTTTTGCTGATCAATGGGTGACTTCAAGTACGGTGTTAGGTGTTGGTGTTGGTGTTGAGAGAGCAAAATGGTCCGTAAACCGAGCTCCAACACCGTTTGTCAGTTTACAGGAGTGATACAGAAACAACCGGAAATACGTCAGAATCTTGCAAGGTCTACCCAAAACACCGACAGACTTCAAGTTTGGTGTTGGTTTTGCTGCAACACCAACGCCAGCGTTCAACACCGTACTTAAAGTCACCCATTGTGTTTTGAGTTTTTGCTCACACTATATACATGAATGACGCTGTTTTGTTCAATCTACGATGGTCATATTTATGCCTATGATGAAGAGAACAACTAAAAAATGACGCGTTTTCAGATCTTATGCAGGTTTCACTGCCAGGACGGGTAAAATCAGTACAGGGTAGATAATTATGACCATGATATACACCCAAGGGGGTATGTGTTGTTAGAAAGTTGCATTGATCAGCTGCAAATCAGTTTCAAATTATATTTCCATTCGTGCATGATATGAGCTGTGAACAAAACGCACATGAAACACAGATTTTGATTGGGGCGTTCCGATAACCATCAACTTGCGATCAATCGCAACTTTCGAACAACACCCCCTTGCTGATGCCTTTCTCAGGATGAAATGTGTGTAGACTATGATTTTGTCATCTAAAAGCACCCATTTGCATCATTTTGCCACAAACTTTCGGCAAGCACTGTCCGTCGAAAAGTTATTTTGATGACCCTCTCTTGTGCGTGCTCACGTTACACCCCTGACACACCCACAATTCATTGGTACGCATATGGCAAGCCGTAGGCCTATACTATATAGGTCAAGATGATATCAGTATTTTCGATATCACGAATATTCATCTATCATACTAAAACCTTTTGCATGGAATTTGGAATTTATTCATTTGAACGTCATTGACATGTACAGCCAACATTTTGTTCTGATGTATACATGTATACAAAAAAAATCCCAACAATTTGTAAATATTTAACTCAAGTAGAATGTTTTACTTAGTCACTTAATTCTGGCACCTTAATGAGTTTTGATATTCACTCTTTGAAATGTACCTTATACTTTTACAAGTCAGAATCAATTGACTAATTTTACTAGTAATCCAGAGTTGTGTTCATTTGCATTTGCTTTAAACCCTAATACTAAAATTTACTCTCATGATCATTTTCAAAAATTGTATTATAGTTCCACAAGTAAACTGATATTCATTTTAAAACCATTCATCGTTGTAGCGCACTTTATAACAAAATCACTGTCACATAGAATCACATGGTTTCGTATACAGTGCATTTTCTTTGTTATTGTTGCTCCGTGTTTTATATTAACAAATTCCGGTAGTAAACTTTGTATCTCCTGGCTTTTCGAAGGCGATATGGAAGTATCTTTAATAAACCTGTGTTCGTGATGTCTAGCAATCGGGATTCGAATTTGCAATGTATCATATCATAAACTTGATTTCTTGATGTAAAATGGTTCTGTGTTAAAAGCGAATGAGCATTTTGGCAATGTCAAGAATTCAATTCCTGATATCAATTATTCGATTTCGTGTCATTACTAATTCGAATGTCTGAAAATCACATGAAATATCAATACGGCTTGACATACATGCAAACTAACACATCACCCACAGGCATACGCACTCACAAACACACACACAATGATATATATGCATCTTCTGGGTGGTTTGTAAACCAATACATGCAACTGTATATTTGGCTATATAATTCATGAAGGAATACGTATATATTTCTTGTGATTGAGTTGTGTAAAATTTACATATGCCCAACAGATCTTGAATTATGTATTGGTTCGATTTGCCTCTAGGCCTAGTTGCATATAAGTTTGCAGGCTCCAGCTTCTAGTTGAAAAAAAAACCCTGTAAAATTCACATACTCGATCATATCCACAGGTAGCAGAAATAGATGCTACCTTCACAGACGCATGCACACACATACACATACGCACATCCACATGCACACATACACATATACCCACACCCCCAACCACACATCCATGACCACACACACACACATACACACACACATACACACACACACATACACCCACACCCACACCCACAATCACACACACATACGCACAACCACACACATGCACACACACATACACCCACACACCCACACCCACACACCCACAACCACACACAAATCCGCACACATATAAATGCAACATACATATCCACACAACACCCTCCTTCCTCTCCTTCTCAGTCTCCTATCAGATGAAGCAATCAAAATGCATAGATCGTCTGTGTTTTCACGAAGCCAAAGGCTGCCGTTGCCATGGTTGCATGAAGTTATCACTATACTCACGATTACATTGAAACGTTGTCGTCTATATAGTTAAACACACTTCAAAATGGTGCACTTTGAATTGGCGCTTTATCCGGATTTCCTTCAGCAGTAATACCCTTTGGCTACTGTCACTTTATGAAAACACGGACGAAATGTTGGAACGATTATGAACGTTAAGGCACTCGTAAATCCACTCACATAATGTTTTAGTTTGTCAGTTTATTCAAGATCGATTTGAATTTCAATTTTTACAAAAACTACAACAATTCTGATACTAAAATTATTTATTAACATGCAACTCTAAATGACAGTAGATAATAGATCCGTACATCATGTATTGAACTTTGCGGACATAATAATCACATGCCGGTTTTGATTTCAATAACAATACCAAGAAGCATCGACTTGGTGTTCTACTTAATTTTATGGAAATAGATTTTATCGTGTAATTAAAAAAAAAAGGAATGCAGGAAAGCCCCAGGTTTTACAGTATATTTCAAATCAGCGTCAGCTTCGGGGATCGAACCCGCGCCATGAAGTGATGAAGTATATCTTCATCCCAGGGAAGGCTATTTACCGACTCAGCTGTCTATCGGCTCTATCGAGGTACATTGTGACATTGGAACTGTCGGTACCCACGACTGAATCCTTTGACATATTTTTTATGGGAAAGGAATTGTCACGGTTGACGGATAAGAGTCTACGTTTTATGTCTTATTCATCCGTCCATCGGTTGAATAAACCCAGCAGCTTAGTCCATAAATCTTCTGCCTTGGAATTAAGCGACCCTGCATTTTAATACTAATTGATATAGCTAGTCGAATGATTAGAAATGTAATTTGTATTAATTATTTCTTTGGTAATAGCGCCCTGGTCAATAGTTCTGTAAGACCACTTTATGAGAATCATTTATTATTATTGTTATTCTTGTTATTAATCCAACTCTCCAACTTTATATATATGAGCTAATCCTAAAAAAAGAATATGTTGCCACTGGTGTCAGTCACAGATTAGGAGCAGTTCATGTCGTCAGAGTTTTGTCTGGTATTCGTTTTGTTCTGCACGATTGTCAAAGTCTCCGTTCGTCACCTTCGCGTTTTTCACACCCGGCTCGACCTCAGCCCCAGGATCATTACCGTTCGGATCTGGTTTGTACACACACAGGCACACTGTGAAGAATATAAGCGACATACCACGGAGAACCAATGCGAGAATGAGTGAGGTTTGGCTGAATTCGGCGTTGTCGTACTGCCAGCATTGGCGACCACCACTATCATCTTCTTCCCACAGGATGCAGGTTCGGTCGATGAGGGCGCCGTAAACCACCGGGCCTGGGATGGTTCCTGTATAAACAATGATATAAGTGGCAAAGACTGACTGATGAAAATTAGCCTACAGGAGCATTCTATTTTTAAGGGAGGGACGCCTTTAGCAACGTATTTTCCACNCTAGCTGCCTCTTGTGCTGCTCCCACTGAATATTTGCACCTTTTGATTACAAAAAAAAACGTATACAAATTTAAGCTTAAATGCAATTACATTGGTTCTATCCTCATTCAATTATTCATTTTGTATAAGGAATCAAATGCTCACCTTAGATACAATTTCTATTAAATGCCTCGATGTTTTTGCAACGTTAAAGCTGTGTCACATGATAGATAATATGATAGATAGTATGCAAATGAATGTATTTTACGTACCAAACGCTCTAAATAATACCGACTGAAATCCCAAAGCAAAGGATCGTTGATTCTGAGACACACACCTGAAACGAACAATAGTATAACAAAATGAATATTATAATGCAAAATGTTCCAGGCTAATGTAAAGTTAAGAACACCCCCCCCCAAAAAAAGAAGCAAATACACACAGAGACACTAAAAGCCAGATAGACAAACATAACAGACACACAGACACACAGACACCCTCCCCCACACATACACATTCACACCCATACACACATGCATAGCCTTGTTTTAATTTTATTATAGCATTGATGTTACGGGGAATAACGTCAGCAAGCCAATCAACAAACTTTAATCCAGACATGATTCTGATAACTTCGTTATATGACCATCGATATTGACGAATGCGACTGTCTGATTATACAATTTCAAAATCAACACTTTGCTTTGGGGTGTTGCATGTTGCCAACGGATTTTCTCATGCCATTTCATCTTTTCTTCCAGAAGGTCCCACGAATCGTTGAGAAATTCAGAAAAGAGTTTCCGATAGGCCATTTCAATCTTCTTCTCCTTCTCATCTTTGCGGCTGTTTATTCATTTACGTAAATAACTTTTCCATTATTTCATTTTTATAACATTTTAGGCAGCCATCTTCGCCACATGATTAGTTCTGCCGCTCCGTTAAAAAAATAGATTCAACAAACCTCATGGTTGCTATTGTTACCGGTACAGTTGCCATCAACATGAAAATGAGTAGAAGCAGGAACATGATAATGAAGACTATTTGGAAGTTACATTCCTGAGGGCATTTCCCTGAGACAACAGAAGATGGTTGCCCGTTTCCTGGTGATTCGATACATGAACAGTTGCTATATGCCTGCAGAGAAGCGTGTAAGAAGAGAGAAAGAGTATGAGTTTGATATCAATTGTTTTTTCCATACGTCATTACTTGTCAATATCCATGTTGGGAAAAGGCGTGTGCGGGCTCGGACGCGAACCGCCTTTTGAATAATATAAGAGTATACAGTAAGGGTCTATTTTTTGTGTGCGTGTGAATCTATATTTCACACTTGGATTATATTTGGAACGATATCACGTCATGTTGATTTTTTTCATCAATGGAAAGCACGTCGACACTGATTCGACAATGGTGGGGGTAATGGCAGGAGTCTCATGGAGAGGTAGAGTTGGATTTCATTCGGTGGACAGTATAAAGAGTTTTCAGGGCGTAAAGTATAATTGCAATCATGATACAGAGAGAGTATTTTCATCACCAAAACATGACAACAGTACTATTCCATTCAATTCATTTTGATTGATA
The DNA here is from genome assembly GCA_036244855.1 of Temnopleurus reevesii. Lineage (NCBI taxonomy): Eukaryota > Metazoa > Echinodermata > Echinoidea > Temnopleuroida > Temnopleuridae > Temnopleurus > Temnopleurus reevesii. The sequence goes on along the minus strand of BQKZ01001910.1, from coordinate 75,362 downwards.
GATTTATTCTTTCCGTATGTTTCTTTTAGTGGAAAAAAAACTATATCACATAGCAAAATAGTATACATCATGCTCTGCGGAACGTCGTGAAAAGTAGTGGGCCTATAAGTGGGGTAGTTATGACTGAAAATCATTCGACCTTTTATATTTGCATGTGTTTGCTGAAAAAGTGTGGGGCGGTGGTGGCTGCACCCCCACCCCGTCCCCATAGCCCACTCGGTACGGTGGTCTCTGTGTAGACACATGAAATATACAAAAGCAAAATAAAGAACTGAAGAAGACTGCCACGACAACATTGACTAACCTTGACACTTGATGTTGTATTGATGACGTCACAACCAGCATGACAAGGTGTGTAGTAAAGAATACCATTGCTACCACACACGGGATCGAACGCTGATCCGCAACCGCAGTTGGTGTTGCATGTAGAATCAAGCATCACGTTTACACCTTCAAAAGCCAGCGAACTAAGAGGAATGATATTAAAATCATGAGAAAGATTACCAAAAATTCATAGCGAAAACGAAATTATTTCTTCGTCATTCTGTGATCAATATAGGCATATTAATCCAATCTACCCCGATGAATTTGTTGACTGGTTCAAATCCTTTTGAACGAAAAACGACAGCCCATTTTCAAATATGAACAGCCACCTCTGGGTATCGATAAAGCAACCTACCGTTTATCAAACCTATCCTAATATCCCGTTATGCTAAAGGTAGGAAACATTACATTAAAGGAGACTTACAAGATCAAATATCAAATCAAATCAAATCAAATCATTTCATTTTCGGTTCTTTTGAGAATTCAAATATATACAGTCATAAATAATAATGGTAATATGACAAAAGAAATGAAAAAATAGAGGCCATCAAAGAAGCGAGGATTGTTTAAAAGGCTGACCTCTATTAATTATATTAATGATTTTATACATGATGATAACGGCATATACACATATACAGATTGTTACATTGTAATTGCGTATGTATGTATGTACATATCAGGTTAGAAAAAAAAAACAAGATGAAAGAAACAAATATATTTCGCTTTGGATTCCTGCCAGTATCAGCTAATTGAATAAAAAATACACTCACAAAAATACTAAGCACAATCCCAGACAGACAACCGCAGGGATCATACCCAACTAAAGGAGAGAGGCGACTTGCCCGACATAGTTCTTACGTATTTTCGTATTGCACGGTGACTCCTGCTATTTTCGGCACATCACAGGTGATCAAGAAAGAGGGTATGGTGAGTAGAGAGATGAAAAGACTGATGAGAGTTAATCGAAGCATCCCTCGAAAATGAAGTTTGAGTTTTGAAACCAGGACTCCCCCGATGACCGTCCCAAAAAGACCCGCTGGAATGACGATGTAGCCTGCAATCCGAAATGTTTATGAAAAAAAATAATTGTACATTATTTCAAAACAATTTGTGCAAAGATCGACTATCCCATAAAGCACTAAAATTGAGCATATATCCATCTGCCAAAATAATCGGTGAATTACCCATGGGTTGCAAAGTTTTCGGGATAACGGTCGCATCGGAAAGCTTTCATCAAATCTTTTGGACATGAAGTCATTCAACAGTCTGATACTACGAAGCCTAACGTACATGACGTAGCGATGTCGTATTTAAATAACTGGATAACTCAATTTTGGATTGCATAACAATGCTGTAGTAAAACAGGGAAATTGGCCAGGATCTGACATTGTTTCATTCCAGTCGGTTCATTGCCAACACATACTACTACCGCTGTGACAGAAGCAGCGACGGCAGTGAATCGTCACCGCTGCACCGCCCGTCACCACCATCACCACGAGCATCAAGAACTCTGTAACTTTAACACACACATCAATAACCACCGTTGCCGACAACATTTTCATTCTTATCATCATCCTCATCATTATCATCATCATCATCATCATCATCATCATCATCGTCATCATGATCATTATCATCATCATCATCAGCATCATCATCATCATCATCATCATCATCATCATAATCATCATGCTATCATCAAAGCCCCCGTGACACTAACCCGAGAGTAGAGCTGCATCACTCGCCGTCAAACTGAATTGGGTTTCCAGATACTTTGGTCCAAATGTTGCAAAGCTTCCGAGTAGAAACCATTCGGTGATGGTTCCGAAGGTCAGGAACAAAAATGGTAGGTTTTTGATAAGGCACCAGATGGCTTTAGGAAAGTCCTTGACACTGTTGTTCAGTCCCGACTGGGGTGTGAATTCAGCACCTTTCTGCACCTGTGATACCCGCTTCTCCTTTTTCTTGTTTCCTGGAAGGAGAGGATCGCATGATGTTCTATAATTTTTGTAACAATCATAATATAATGTAGGTAATGAACATCAATATCAGGGTCTGTCTCTTTTTTTTTTTGGGGGGGGGGGATTATCTATGATAACCTTGCCATCAATTGTGCAAAAGCTAGAATAAGCCTGGGAACTACATTCATGTTTAAATAATCATTCTGGCAGACATTTCTGTCCACAGGTTAACGGCCACAAGTAAGGTACTTGAAACAATACGCGTATAATTCGTGAAATGGGCTTTGTTAACATGAACAGGTAACGAGGGAGGACTATGAGGGAAAAAGTTACCAACAAACCCTACCTGGTAATGATCTTGGGAAGGCCAGGAGAGGGAAAGCCACCAAAAAGGCGAGGGATGCACTGAGAAGGAATCCAATCCACCAAGCTCCGATCCACAGAGGACTATCAGAAGTTATCTCGAAGCTGAAACAAAGTGGGAATTACACGTCATCATCATCGTCATCGTTCTAATTTTTATACCATATTCATCATCATCACAAGCAGCAGTATCACCAATACGATCATCACCAGCACAAAAGCCACTTAACAGCAACGTAATGCAGTCGATGAAAACAAGCCAAATATTCAGAAACAAATCAATGACGTCACTGAAAAAAACGTAATAAAACAACATCAAATTTGTCGGCAATCTCAAGTAGTAGAGGACTATGTGTTCTCAGAGGAGTACGTGTGACTCGATCTGTGCTTGAGTGTTGTGTATCTGTGTGTCCAGGGCAATATGCAAAGGTGGATGCTGTTAGAACACATAGTTCTCAACTGAACTATCTGCCATCACGTCTGTAATCTCAAATTTCGCCAATTTAAAAGAAACATAAAGCACGATATCGAGAAGAAATGACGCAGTCCTCAAAAGGAGAGGATTATAGAAAATATAATCGAATGACGATTCATCCCAGGTGAATTTGCGATTGAGATAACAAAATAAATACAGCAAAAGAATAGAAGAACTTACGTTGATGTATCAACGCTGATGTCAGTATAGATCTCCAGCAAGATTCCTCCAATTAGATACCCGCATGCTGGGCCAAGTAATGACGATGCTTGGAAAATACCTTAAAACAATCATAAGTACATAATCAGATAAAAAAAAATAATTCATTTTCACCACGACACGAATCTGGTTGCCACGGGATGTTTAATATGTCTTATATTTAGGATTCATTGAAGCCAGGGAATTATATTGATGTTTTCGTGATGGGGAGAAAGCACAATGACTTTGTACAACGGGACTACAAAGCCTTTTTAATTTTCCATTTTGCCGGTCAATCAATCGGGGAAAACATGACAAGATAATGTTCTCAAGAATTACGCTATTTTGAATACAATTTTGCTCGGTCGGTTCGTTCCCTCCCTCGAACAATGATAAGTTTAAATACTGATCGGCCAGGATGGAGAAGGTGGCTTTGGGCATTCATTGATCATCCGTTCGCCATTTAGCTTTAGACATTTCATTCCAATGAGTGCGTGCACTGTTATAACATTCTTAGAAACTCTGATGGCAGCAGAATGGCCAGACTTGTTCAAATTTAAGACAAGTTTCCAAGCTATGAGCACGTTGACATAATATTGTAAGCATGGTTGGATAAACGATATAGCTACATTGGTAACTGCCCAATTTTAAAATTTATTATTCTGCTTGTATATTACACTAATAATAATAATAATATATGCAATTTATATAGCGCACGTATCCACTCTCGCTGCTGAGTGCTCAAGGTGCTTTACATTATTATTACCCTGGCTTTAGACCGGCAGCCACCAGCGCACGTGGCATTTCAAGGAATGAATATTACTGCCAGGTACCCATTCATCTCACCTGGGTTGAGTGTAGCACAGTGTGGCTGAATTCCTTGCTGAAGGAAATGTACGCCATGGGTGGGATTCGAACCTACGATCCTCTGGTTGAAAGGCGAGAGTCAACACGACCACTACACCAAAGCGACTCCACACTCATGCGCATCTTCTGCCATTTTGGTTCTTGTAATTTTACAAATAATCTGTCGTTCAGATGTCGATCAATCTTTATCGGTTGGATATTAATGAAATGAAGAAAAGACTATAGATTAAAGAAGTGAACATGTACTACTTACCTATGTACATAGACGATCTGGAAGCAGGTGTATTTTCGTCGAGATACGTATACCCTAGCGTGTACAATCCTGATGCTCTGATTCCGTGGATGAGCTGAGCGATGATGAAGATAACATATTAGCGACTGAGTCCAGATTCAAGCTCCGAAGATCCAGTTATATTTGTGTTGTTCAGATGACACGTCGGGATATCCACGGACTGAAAGTAAAAGAAATATTAATAGAATCCTGATTGATATTGCTCTGCTACTTTCAATAAAAGTGCTATCAGATTCTTTTTCAACATACTTCAGTTCTAAGATATAATTTTCACGCATGGTGGCCAGTAGGCCTGTCATTTCAATGCTGTAATCATAGGATACAATTATTTTTTTTATACTGCCGTCGATAACCGATTGATTGAATTCTATATTCAACCCATTAACATCAACCCCATCAACATCAACATCAACCCACCAACGTAAAATATTAGATGAAAATGTTTCACCCTTTCTATTTCACAAGATCAAACACTGACCGCGGATTCGTCGAATTGGGAGTGGGGGCTCTCGGGATGCAGCCCCCCCCCCCATTTTTCAATAAATGTGTTTAAACATGACAGTGCGTAAAACCCAGCGACTCCACTTTTCATAACGTTCCAAATTCGGTGGTAACAATTTCATAATATAAGAAATAAGATTTAGCCCACTCCTTTACCAAAGGCGGCGAGATTTTTTTTTCAGCTGTCTGGGTTCCAACGATTTTTGGACGAATTGATATAGCCGCTCAAGATTTCTTTCAGAATTATAATTCTGCCAGTACCTGCTCCCTTTTCTTCTCGCCCTCTCTCTCCTCCCGGAATGCAATATACTTCATAAACATTTTTTATTCCTCCATCAACTACGGGCTTTTTTTACGAGACAATGAGGGGTCTCTCATAATATCATGATTTCATGGTTATCTGCAGATCTTTAAAGTCACAATACACTGCCAATGTGTTTGTGTTTGTGTGCGTGTGTGAGTGTGTGCGTGTTTGTGTGTGTGTATGTGTGTGTCGTGTTTTTTTTTGCGTGTTTGTGTGTGGGAGGTGCTCTTACCTCGAACTGGTAGAGTCCTGCCAGATAATGCGGCACAGTGAACAAAACTGACCCGCACGCAAACCCAAGGGCTCCTACACCAAGCCACACTGGTTTATGAGCCTTCTCTCCGAAGTACGCTACGAACGTGACGACGATCAGCGTTCCGAAGTCGTAGGAGCTGGAGATGAATCCTGATTGGATGCTGGGGATGTTGAATCGGCGTTCGAGTGTTGTGGTAACTACGAAAACAAAGCCATTGATAGTCATCCCTTGAATAAGTCCAAATATGCAGATGAAGACGAGGAAACCCGCGGGTTTGTTGCAACACTGTGACAAATAGAGAAGAAATAAGTCGATTTTTGTTTATTTCAGTTGTTCTTTTCCGCGCATCGTGGTGTAGTGGTTCTGACTCTCGCCTTTCAACCCGAGGGTCGTATACAATACTGGTCGTATAGGGATTCGAATCTCACCCATGGCGTCAATTTCCTTAGATGCACTCAACCCAGGTGAGGTGAATGGGTACTGGCAAGAATTTATTCCTTTAAATGCAAAAGTGCCTACTTGGCAGCTTTGCTATGGCCGGGTAATAATGTTAGATAATTTGTATCGCGCCTCTGAATAGGTGACTAGAGAGATGGGGGTGTTTAAATGCTATACCGGTATATCATTATCATTATCAATGCCATGAACAAAGTTTACACAGATATGATATAAAATTTAAAGCATAAGATATGATGAATCCAAAAGACAATGGCAGCATTCCCTTACGTTTACTAAAAGCGAAGTAAATATAAGTTCATAGTTTCATATAAGTTTATAATTTCAACGATCTTGACATAACGATCAAAACGATTATGTTTAAAAAGTCTCCAAAATCACTCACTTGAAGACACTTTGGTTTCAATGGACCCCATCCACATGTCGACCCTTCATTTCCACCATCTACATTCGGTTGGACCGAACGAGTCGCACCATCTAAAGGAACTTTGGAAGAAAGATGTCCTTTGGTCGAGTCGGAGGTGTCGTAGCTTTGATTCTGTATGCCTGCCATCTTAGTTGGTTGCTTGTTGCTTCGTTAGATCCAACTAATCGAATGGATCATACCTGCTGATATGGTTTGAATGCACTGTAAAATCAACGCAAAAGTTTTCATCGAGGAGTATAAATTTGCGATTAGGTATATGGAAAATATCATGATGGACAGGAGTAACTGGAGGATTCATACTATGTCTCGACAGCTTAGCGGCTTATCCACATCCCCCGCTGTGGCAGCCCATCCACTTTTCAAAACGTTCCGCGGCTCCTGGTAGGTAGGTATATGGCGTATAAAAAGTTGTCTCAAACAGTGAGCATAAGTTTGAAAATACTGAAAAGCGATCGAGGTGGAAAGTTTAAAAAAACCTTGCGAACACGCCTCTCCATTTTACCATGAACTGAAACAGCACTCACCCCATTTTCAGACTATATAGTCAGTTCATCTGTTTTAGAATAAACTTGTATCACATATTTCAATTTCAAATCATAATTATGAATCCATGGTTCTCTAATTCAAACACCTCGATGTGAAGTTGTTCCAAGTCAAGGGTAATTTGATACATGTATTGCCTTTAACTAGCTATCATTTAACGGGGAATACGTGGTTTATCAAGATTTACCCATACCCTCCCCATTGTCATCAAAAACTTGTAGAATCCACTATTCCATCATTTAGGCGATTGAAGAACCACTAAACCCCATACCGTAATACATTAAGTAGCAGGTGAATACAAATAACAATATTATTAATATAAGAATGACAAAGATCTCACCGAATAACAGTTGAAGACGTCCGTCACCCTCTCAGTCAAGCAGTTGGCATGGTTGAGGCAGACTCCAAACCTAGATTGATAGGCCTGCCTGGGCCCCGTGACATAAGTATTCCCAATCGATAGTATCTATCTATCTATTTATATATATCTATCTACAGATCTATGGGAAATCTTTGGTACTAAATATTTTTAATTGATCACAATTATTACATGCCTCTGGTCAGCTAGTCCTTGGTGTCTGTCTGTGTGCCGTAGATGTGTAACTTACATACCATGGGTACCTCAATCGTTACAAATGGCCTGACATTACTCTCCTAAGAAGCTATAACACCATTGTGATCATCCGTGCATGGGTGATCGTGCGTTCAAACTGCTCTCGGCAAGCCTTCATTTTCCTTAATCCGATAGAAGTAAAACCTATTTCTACAGGTGACAAAGAATTAAATCGGTCAGTTCTGTCGGTAAGTTATATAATCAACCTCGCCTTTTCTCGCTCCTTTTTTCTGTTTCCATATTTATAATGATTTTAGAAATCCGCAAAGTTCACAAAATACACCATGTACTGAGGATAATCATGTATGATAAAACCAAGTGATTGATATTCATCACGATTATGACCAAATTTCATTTGATAATGGAATTTAGGATCTTAAAACCAAGACCAAACCATAAACGATATAAAGTGGAAACAACCACTCATGGCTCTTAAAATCAGAGGGCGTTGTAGAAAGTTAGGACCGATAATCGGATTTGGCTAAATTGTCAAGTTTGTTCATCTTAATTTCTAGAATCACTGACTGGTCTTTAAGATATATTAAGATCAGGGTTTTGTTCCCGACTACATCATGCAGACTAATATACAGTAATAGGCGGGTACAGACCAATGGCTTTTGGTGTTGCAGTTTGTTTTATGCACATGGAGTGCATGATACAGAGTCTGACATGATAGACTACATTGTCTTCATCCAGTGAAAGTAATGGCTTCGTAGCATTGTGAAGTAGTCTCAAAATGCAGACTCTTAAGAATGCACTTTTATGCATATTGAGAAAAAACCGAAGCCGAGAGTCTGCACACACATAAAGCCCAACTTAACCGTGTGTATATGTTGTTACATCAAAGAATGGAGAGAAATGTAAAAATCGCTTTATTAGTATCATTATATTAAATTTTCGTGCCCATTTCACAGGGCATTCTATAATTGGACGGAAATAATTTACAATAATTGTTTTCAAATGAATTAGAATTGTAAATTCAAACTGTCTGCGGAACAGGTCTTGTTACCAGGGTTACGATCAACCAGTATAGTATGATCAATGACTTAACTATTTTTTACTTTTAAACATAAATATTCGTATTTTCATCATTTGCAAAAGATATATGGGATTTTTCTTACTGGGGTATCGATGGAAGCCTGAATAAATTTGGTAATGTTGTGATACAGTGTATGTAATACAGTGACATATGAAC
>BQKZ01001910.1:41923-65480 GCA_036244855.1 Temnopleurus reevesii | reverse complement strand
AGAGAGAGAGAGAGAGAGAGAGAGAGAGAGAGAGAGAGAGAGAGAGATACAGACAGAGAGAGAGATACAGACAGAGGAAAATGTACACAAAACAAAGTTAACATGAAAAATGATTCAAAACATCTAGCCATATATCGGGTTTGATATTGAATACGATTGACCTCAACATTTAAATTGATCAGTTTTAAGGACGACTATAAAAATAGAATATATTTTATCACAAGCAATAACATACAAATGAATACAAAATTCTATTTAACATAATTACATTGGAGACCTACAGTACTAAAAACTTCATGGCGCCAACATGACTGTTTTGCGCAATTGGCCATTTAGCCTCTTGAATTTCAAGCACATATTTTCCTCTATCCAATTTACAAAAAGGGGGAAAGGGGGAGGGGTCATGAAGATTTTCGCAGGGACCAATAGTCAGTGTCGACCATTCCAATTAAATCAAATACAACATTAATAAAAACAACCCAGTTGAAATATAACTTGATCTGTGGATTTTGCACCAGTCATGTTCTAACCAATGTTCTATAGGCACCAGAGTGGTATTTTTTTGTGTTTGCATGTATATCACACACTATACAAAGCATAATATATTTCAAGCAGTGTCAAGACAGAAATAAAGAAATTCCTTCAAGAAATGACACGCACATATTGAGCGTGGAGTTGATCCACATTACGTGAGTCTGCCCAGGTCGAAATCCAGTCGAATCCAGTTCAATTGAAGCTAAAAGAGTTTGGAACAACTGGTTCTGGTTAAAACTAGTTGCTGTCTTTTAACAAGAATCAGTCGCTTAAATTATCAAATGTAAACCTAAACAGTTTATTTCCTGAACTGGGAATAGTTTGGGAACCAGTTGGATTACTTTAGATTGTCTTTCAACCAGGACCATTTCAGTTATATATACCTGACACAGTTGGGCAAATGAAATTTGTTTTCTAACCGGAAACAGCTTGGTAACTGAACAGCTCAATGGCACTTCCAATATGGCACGATCAACAGTTGAACGCTCAGAAACTTGTCCACTCTTCCATTGGTTGCAGTTATTCTCCTGAGGACTTCCAACGGGTTTTTTTTGGTGAACAAACTGGTATTAAAGAAACTTGTTTTAAATACACTTGTTGTATGTAGATAGGACAAAAATAATTCTCTTGAATTTTCCCAAAGTTTCATTTGCTAACTGCATTATGTGCATCATGCATGGGGTCCGAGGACATCAGTTTCTCTCTAAAGCTTCGTGTGATAACCATTTGCCTCTTCTCTTGTATCGAACTCTCCAATCGCTTCCTCTGCGTTCTCCACACCCGGCTCCACCTCAGCCCCAGGATCATTACCGTTCGGATCTGGCTTGTATACACACAGACACACTGTGAAGAATATGAGGGACAGGCAACGGAGAACCATTGCGAGAATGAGTGAGGTTTGACTGAAAGCAGCGTTGTCGTACTGCCAGCATTGCCGACCACCGCTATCATCTTCTTCCCACAGGATACATGTTCGGTCGATGAGGGCGCCATAAACAACCGGGCCTGGGATGGTTCCTGTATAAATTTTTGCAAAGGAATATTTGAAATTAACAATGGAACATTAAAACATAGACATCATTATCATTACAAACGACACGAACAACCTAACAGTTTATTAATCATCAATATTTTCAAAATATTGATAATTGATGATCTGTTAGCAGGTTTAGGTTGAATGTTTAGTGTCGTTTGTAATGAAATTTAGGGTTGTTTGTTATAAAATATATATCTTAAACACATTTCGAGAATATAGCATTTTTTTGTGAACTAATTCTTTTCGAAAATTTGAATTCGACCGTTCAATGATATTTAGCGCCCTCTCCTTGTAATAACAATATTTTGTTTGTTATGGGGAATGTATATGCTAGATTATTTCAGAGACTTGACAAAATAATAATAAAAAGGTGTAAATAAAAATCGAACTCTGTAATTTTCATCCAATTATATCCCTGAAAAGGTGTCCTTTACATCGAAAGAAAATATTGGTACAGTCTCGGATCCCCGAGAATGAAATATTTTTCACATGTTAGGTTATAGCTTTATAAAAACTCATTCATTTCTACGCAATTTTTGAGTGCAATATCTTCATGATACCATAATTCATTATATCTAGATTCGAACACCAAATCTGGAGACAACAACTTTACTTTACCTTTAACTTTTCAATTGTCCCATATCATCAACCAAAGTTATCAATCAACTACAACGTAATTGTACCAAGTTCTTTTAGATATTGACAAAAACGAGTTCGGTGATGTTTTTTTTTATTTCTGTAACATTAGCACAGCTAAAATTTGTCACACTACCTTATCATTTAATGCTAGTGAGATTGTAATGAATATTGCTGACATACCAAACGCCCTGAATAGCACAGACTGGAATCCTAAAGCAAATGTCCGTTGATTATGAGACACACACCTGCAATAAATGATATAATAAGAAATATATTCATGGATATTTTTAACAACGCTGCTGCTGTGAAAAACAATATTTAGGTTGAATATGACAAACATTAAAAACTATCAAAAGCTATTTTCTCATACATTTTCCTTGGCGTATAGGGGATGAGGGCTCTGATTATGCTTATATATATACCCCTCTGATCGCGAGGGGTAAGCATGATCAGAGGGTTATGTAATGACTTTGTAGTCTTGTGCTATGCAGTCCCTGTCGGTTTAGTGTAAGAGAATATGCAGAGGTGGGTGCTATCAGAACACAGAGTACTCAACTCAACTACTATTTATACAACGGTTAGAACGTACGAAAACGAGAACAACATAGCTTGCTTACTTCCATTTTTAAACATTTAATTTTTAATGTATTAGTTTGCCATTTTTCGTATTGATTTATCATCTGGTTGATATTGTATACGTGGTAATTGTGCTGATTAGGAACACTGCTAAGCGAAAACGTCAGATTATAAATTCATTACAGTCCGCTATTATCGCGATTGGATAAATGAATTCAACGAACCTCATGGTTGCTATGGTAACCGGTACCGTTGCCATTAATGTGAAAACGAGGAGGATGAAGAACATGACGATGAAGAGTATTCTGTAACCACATTCCTGAGGGCATTTACCGGATACAACAGTCGAAGGTTCGCCATTTCCAGAAGGCTCGATGCAAGAACAGTTGCTATAAGACTGTAGATTGGAAGTATGTAAAGTAGGAAATTAATACATTTTTTTTTATATTACTTTCATGCCCATATTGCAAAAATGCGTTATTCTTACCAAGTAAAAGTACTAACACGATATCAATTATTTCCGCAAAATGAAGTTGGCCATTGATAGATCCGTACGCCGTATATTCAACTATGCGGACACAACAATCACAAGCCGGTTCCGATCTGAATAGCATTACAAAGGACCATTGAATTGTCGTTTGACTTGATGTTACGGAAATAGTTTATATCGTGTTATATAAGAATTATTTTTATAATCTCGCAATTGATTGTTTGGGAGATAGGGGAAGATGCGATTTGTTTCGTTTAATGCATAGTGTCAACAGGGAAATGGGAAAATTTATCCTCCTGGGGCCAATTGCACGAAATAGTTTTAGCTATCCTCTTCATGCTTACGTGTCTTAAGTGCTTGTATCACCCTCTTAATATAGTCGTATCGACGCCAATGTCTATATTACGAGGGTGGCACAAGAAGTCAAGACGTCTTAGCAGGAAGAGGATAGCTAAGACCATTTCGAGCAATCGGCCCCTGGTCTCAATAGCATTTAGGGTGCAAAGTGAAGCAAGGTTCATATATGATACATAAAGAAACAGACCGAACATCCAAGGTGATAACTGTGCATATTATACATGGCTTGAAAAGAAATCAACGGAAATAAAAGAAGAATAACAACAATGGTAAGGCAACAAACCTTGACCAAGCTTGAAGTTGTATTGATGACGTCACAGCCAGCGTGACAAGGTGTGTAGTAAAGAATACCATTGCTACCACACACGGGATCGAACGCTGATCCACAGCCACAGTTGACATTGCACGTAGAATCAAGATCAGTATACGCACCTTCGAAGGTCAGCGAACTGTGGAAATGAGCAATGAATGTAAAAGATATTGAGCATTGAAAATAATTCTTGGAGAGGGTTGTTACAAAGAAAGAAAAGGAAAAAAAAAGTTGATATAAATTTACTATTTACATTGGAATTATAATAATGATAATAATAATGATAATGATAATAATGATAATAATAATAATAATACTACTACTACTACTACTACTACTAATAATAATAATAATAGTAATGATAATAATAATACTAGTAGTAATAATAATAACAACAATAATGATATAATGTTTTGTATTTATATATCAATAGTTTGTGTTCATTACAGTATTTGGCTTCTTGGAGTATACGAGAATCCGTGTAGCGACTTTTCGGATGTGAAATTAGATTAGCGGAATGAAGGGTAGCTCAAACCCTTTCTTCCTCAAACAATGGGATGACATATAAAAGTTAAAAGAAGAACAAAAAGATAATAAGAGAATTATTATTTGTTATCTTTAAATACAAGACCATGCAATGATCATGCACAAAGAGACAATGTTGTTTAATAATAATGATTATAATAATAACCATAATAACAGCAATAATGATGATCATAATGATAGTAATAAAAGTAATTGAAAATTATAATATTAATAGTACTGGCAGTTATAATGATTTTTAGTTTTCTCTTGAAAACGATGAGAACATGCTAATCGAAACGTCAAGAGTGGGTAGGTCCTTTTCGGAACCACTCACATTTCCAAGGAAGATAACTCGTTGTACCGTGAAGCATTATTCTCAATAGTAATAATAGTAATAATAATAATAACAATAATAATAATAATAATAATAATAATAATAATAATAATAATAATAATAATAATTATAATAATATTGATAATAATAATAATAATAATAATACTAATAATAATGATATAGTAATTTTTAGTAATGATATCACCGTAACATAATTTAGCTGATAACTGGTATTTTCAATTAATAAATGCAAGCCTTTCTGGCTATGGAGTGTGTAAAAATTCAAATTGTTCTATCATTTCTGTTCGAAATGTTCTGAAAAGGTGTTATCATTATGTATGTACAGATTTCTTACGTATTTTCGTATTGCACGGTGACTCCTGCTACTTTCGGTACATCACACGTGACCAAGAAAGACGGTATGGTGAGGAGAGAGATGAAGAGACTTATTAGAGTTAGTCGGAGCATCCCTCGGAAATGAAGCTTTAGTTTTGAGACCAATACACCGCCGATTATGGTCCCCACAAGCCCGGCTGGGATAATGATATAACCTTTGATAAGAAATATTTGAAAAAAAAGAATTAGCTCTATATCCACTCATATTGCCAACGATTACTAATAATTAATATTCATTAATTAAGCGAAAAATATGATTTCCTCCGTCATGCTTTCTAATATAATGACAAATAAAAGGAGAAAGAAAAACAAATGGCTGAGACGTATGTCCATTTCATGCTGTTATCATCTTAAACTTGATCATTAAAATCTTTCGGGTACGCTCATATTACCGTTGTGGTGCCAGTTACCCACCATCTTCCATCTCTTCTTCCTTCTCCTCCACCACTTCATCATCAACATCCTCATTTCCATCATCGTCATCATCATCGTCATCTTCTTCTTCAATATTATCATCAACACCACTAGCACCACCATCATTACCATCATCATCACCATCAACATCATCATCATCATCAACATCATCATCATCGTCGTCACCATCACTATCACCATCAGTATCACCATCATCATCATCGTCGTCACCATCATCATCATCATCTCCATCATCATCAGCGTCGTCACCATCATTATCACCATCATCATCACCATAATCATCATCGTCGTCACCATCATTATCACCATCATCATCATCATTATCATCATCATCATCATCATCATCATCATCATCATCATCATCATCATCATCATCATCATCATCACCCAAATACTGCAACTAAGACACACACCTGCAAGAAGAGCCGCATCACTCGCCGTCATACTAAACTGAGTTTCCAGATACTTTGGTCCGAATGTTGCAAAGCTTGTGAGCAGAAACCACTCAGTGATGGTTCCAAAGCTCATGAACAAAAACGATAGGTTCTTGATTAGGCACCAGATGGCTTTAGGGAAGTCCTTCACGTTATTTTTCAGTCCTGATCGATGTGCGAATTCGGCGCCTTTCTGTGCTTGTGATACCTGCTGCTGCTTTTTCTTATTTCCTGAAAGTATGATAAGCATGATGAACATAACCAGCTTATAAACAAATTACGAGAACGTAAACAAAACAGTCTAAATATTTAAGTGATACATTTGGAAGATAAACAAAAGGTTCGCCAAAGTCACATTAAATATGAAATCGGCAAAACCTGCTCAATGACGTTTTAAAGGCAGTAATCAAAGTGAAGGCACATTCCAAAGACAAACATTCTAACCAAATTAGCAGACTTGATGCTTATTTTAAGTATTTGTTATCGGGATGCAATAACGTGTAATATAATAACGATTAAGGCTAACATCATAGGAATTTTGTTCATTGCATCCGTGAAGGTTATCACACATTAGCTGCATTTTGTGTCACCCCCTTATTATTCGTCGGAAATATAATGAACAAATGTCCTGGTAAATGTTTTTGCTTATTTTCCCCTATAATTATAATGTTTTATGGATTAGAAAAGAATCACCCAATGTGCCACATTATGTTGTGTGTGAGCAAACATGTCTACTTAAATCTTACAAGTGGAATTTTTTATACAGGACGCATAGTATTTTATTTTATTTTTCTCAACTCATTCAGCCGTTGGCATCAAAAATTTGTCATCACAATTGGTTGTCACGCTATAGATCAAGGGACAGAGATTTTGCGTTACTTGTGTGACGTATGATAATTTAAAATGGTACTTTTAAAAGTGTTATCACCTGGTAATGATCTTGGGAAGGCCATGAGCGGGAAAGCAACCAACAAGGCGATAGATGCAGTTAGAATGAACCCAGTCCACCAAGCTCCGATCCACAGAGGACTTTCAGAAGTAATCTCTAACCTGAAAGAGCATACAGAGAGAACATATATCGGAACATCAATTACAAAGGACATGATGGCGATCTGGATCTTCTACACTCCCCCGCACAATCGCTTTTATAGGATCAACTTTGCAGCAACCAAGTATACTGTTTTAAAGTTACGCGTGTTTGAAAGAAACTAATCAAACCCAGAATAGCTTAAACCATGTAATTTCATGTAATTTTTGTTTCATTTTAACGGATGAAATGAATTAAAAATATATTTTTCTCATGACTAATAATGTCGTTGATAATTTCCATTGAAGTAAAACACAAATAGAAATAGCAGAGTCGAAAAAATACGTAAGGAATTACTTTTGATAGAATAAAGTTCATTAAAATTGCAACATTACTATTAGTGTTTATGCCGGAAGTCCTCATATGTTAAGCTTCATTATCTGATGCATATATTAATCATGAATTATGCATAGTTATGCATAAGAGATGATTAATAGGTATAATAGCTAAATTTCGGAAGAAAAGAATAAGGATATGAATATAAAATCTATCAGTTAACAACGTCTCAGGCCATGTCAATGCCGAATGCTGGCGCGATCGGCGGCCGAGATCAGAAGGGGTGGGGGGGGGGGGGGGGGGGGGGCGTGGTGACACCTCGCCGAAAATATAGATAAATAAGATATAAAAGGCTTTCTCACTTACTGCGATGTATCAACACTGATATCCGTGTAGATCTCCAGTATAAGACCGCCAATCAGATACCCGCAAGCTGGACCAAATAATGACGATGCCTGGAAAATACCTGAAACATAGTATAATGATACAGGAAATTAGTTTATGAGCATATGTTTGTTAGGGGGTTGTGTAATGATAGTTAAATATATAATTCTTATATATTTGAAATTAATTGTACAATACGTTGTTAATTCCTCTTTAGTTTACCGATATGTGAAAAGAATACTGTGTTTCCTTTTCTTTTCTCGGTTTCTTTTCTCGGTGCTGCTACTTGTCACTTTCAACCACTGTGAAAGGAATATTATTACAACCATTCCACTCCCATCCTTATGACAACCCAAGAAGTTCCAATATCCCTGTTAAAAAGTTGTCCATTTGGCATTTTGCTATAGTCTAGTCGCCCCCCCCCCCCCCTCCCCCCGTATGCCCGAGGAAAATTTGACGCGGGATCATGGTTTCTTTGTCTATTGCGGGCTTCATAATGCCTTGACACGCAATTACATGCCAATATTTATCCTACTTGTTGGATATTTCTGAAAAATAGAATAATATTACAAAAGATATAATTCTTCACCACTTGCCTACATAGATGGAGGACCTCGAAGTAGGCGAATTTTCATCGAGATACGTATACCCTAACGTGTACAACCCTGATGCACTGATCCCGTGGATGAGCTGAGCGATGATGAAGATAACATAGTAGCGACTGAGTCCAGGTTCTAGTTCCGTAGACCCACTCAAGTCTGTGCTGTTCAGATTACACGTCGGGATGTCGACGGACTAGAGATGATGAAGGGAAAGAGAGAGAAAAGAAGATACACATTATTTATTCAAAAGCTCCCATATATTTCAAAACAAAAATTGACCTAGTACACTTAAAGTGCGCACGATAGGCTAAAAACGCATGTATTATACTCACATTAGCGTAAATATCTATTGATGCTGCATTCAACCCATCCTTACCCTTATCATAATCATGTTCCTCATCATCACCATTAATAAATCATTCTTCTCTTATATTTGCATAGGGGGAGAGTGTGGTGACCTATCCTTCGAATGTGTTGGGTAACTCTAACGTGACCAAAAAGAAGAGAAATATTTTTAAAAGTGCCTTTAACTTTGCTATGAGAAAGTATGCTTTGGATAATTTACTTTGAATAAGTGAAAATCTATTTTCAGCAGTGGCTTGATATAATTATTCCAATTCTATGGACTATGTAATGACCAAAACCGGGCAAATTCTCTGATCTAATTCCGTTGCTGACGTCTTCATATATCTTTGAGCCATCCACGTGGACAAGGTTTCTTTCTTCCCATACGGTACGGTATGCTAGCAATTCCTTCATACTACATTGTAAGAGTTTGACTGGTACATGAGAGAATGTCGCTGAGCTACAACAGACAAAAATGTATCTCAGTCCAAACGGTATGTGTGATTCCGTTACCACCCATATGCAATCGCCCATTTATGCCATGAACATTTCGCACGGAAGGAGGGGGGAGGGGGGGGGGGGGAGCACTCACCTCAAATTGGTAAAGTCCGGTGAGATAATGCGGCACTGTAAAAAGAATGGACCCGCATGCAAACCCTAACGCCCCGACACCGATCCACATCGGCTTATGAGCCTTCTCACCGAAGTACGTTACGAAAGCGACGACGATCAGCGTTCCGAAGTCGTAGCAGCTAGAGATGAAGCCTGATTGGACGCTGGGGATGTTGAAGCGGCGTTCGAGTGTCGTTGTGACCACGTAGACGAGACCATTGACGGTCATGCCTTGTGTGAACCCGAAGATGCATACGAAGACCAAGAATCCTATTGGTCGGTTGCAACACTTTACAAAAATAAAGTTGAAAATATTTCTAGTAACCTAACATAACAAGTAGGCATATATAAAAGTATTCAGATTTTGCGTTTAAACGTAACTTTTTAATCAAACGGTGAAAGGTCATTCTTCCTTTCCAAATATGTTCTGGGAAGGAAAATAAAACGAAGCGCTTTTGTAAGAATACGAGTTAACAACTCCTTACAAACTGGAAAGTCAAATTTTTATCTTTGATAATTAAGGTAATTCGGGTTCCTATGTCTTTGACCAAGAACTCGCCATCCCATTTTATTGTGCAAATAGGTCGCATTTTAGAGTGTATACAACTGATTATCTTGGCTCCTTGTCCTATTTTGTTTCCTTATATGAAAGCGGTTGATTTGTTTAGAATTAATTAAACTTATTGTTTTTTGCCTCACCTTTTTGTCTTCTAAGCAGTATTTACAATTGGGATAATGTATTATGTGTGCAAGTGGTAAATAATTTATGTTCATAAGATTCTTGCTTTATCTAATTTTAACAAAAAATGTATATGAAATAATATTGGTATATCTTAGAAAATTTTCAATACCTATTTTTCTAAATGTTCTATAATATTATGGTGTAGCAAATGGTAATGGTGGCGATGTTGCCGTTGTCGTTTACTGTCACCCTATATATCATTTTAGTCAAACCTTGCAGTAGTTTTCGTATGCATAAAATGTTAACAAAATCCTATCAAATCACTCACTTGTAGACATTTTGGTCTCAATGGACCCCACCCACATGTCGACCCTTCATCTCCACCTTCTACCTTCACCTGGCTCTTTGACCCCAGGTCACCCCCTACACCGTTCGCTTGTACCGGCCGAACTACACCGACAGGGCGAGTTTTGGAAGGCAATTCTTCTAGGGCCGAGTCAGAGGCGTCGAAGCCTGGGTTCTGTACTCCATCCATTTGCTCTGATCGAAATTATATCCGATGTGTAATTTCAATCTGAAACAAAACAAAACAAAACAAAAGATGGAGTGAAAATAAGATGGGTTGACTTGCGCAGAAACAGAAGATGATAAAGAAAGTGAACTCAGGTGTGCTGCTGCTGATGATGATGAAGATGACATTGATGATGAAGATAAAGATAAAGCCCCAGTCACATAGGGCCCCGGAAGCAACACGATTCAACACGACTCTTTAATTTACAGTTAATTGCCTTAGAAGAAATAGTCTTGTTGAATTGTGTTGCTTCCGGGGCCCTATGTGATAACTGTATAGCGAATTTCGAAGCAGCGCATTTTGCAATATGAAAAGTTACGAGTCCAAAACAAATTTGCATACCGGTACTTTTACAAAATGTAATCCTCGATGCCGTTAAATGTAATTTGCAAAATTCGATGAAAATAATTCAAATGTGATGGATCATTAATAAATTTTTTCATATCAAATGCTCCAGGAACCGGCGGTAGAGTTCATACTAGCGACATGAAATGGAAACAATTGTAAAAAGAGAGTATGTACTTATGGACATAAAATATATCTCTGTTTACATTCCCAAAATACATTTCAATAGAATTGTGGAACCTTTTATTCATCTGGCACCATTCTCCCCTCCAAGACAAGAATAAATATAAATAGAGCATCTGCAATAACAAAAAATGTCGACTTTGTACCGTTTATTTTCAATTCTTTGTACAGTTTCTATTGTTCGACTTAGTTTCCGAGTTCCACGTGAAGGTCAGCCCGAAATCACAGTTTGTGTGAAATTAAGCAAACTATTTCATGGCTAAAGTTTATAGGTAAAAGTATTTTTTAAAGTACATATTGCATAGTACAGATCCCAAATAATTATTATTGGATTGTTCAATAACATAATGTATTGAATAAGTTTTCACTTTACATATTCAATTTGTGCCCCCAAAGCCACCTCCACGATGCGCGCAGAAATGAATTAAAATGTCTTCCAACAGGTGTTGTGTATTTTCAGAATGAAAGCAAGAAATCAAAGCAGCAACAGAGGGGCAATATATTTCATTGGAATTTTGTGTCCTGCCAAATTGTTGAAAACTGGGTCGATTCCCCAAGAAAAGGTCGCTATTAAACTCAACGTCATAATTTCACGTTTTCACCCCAAATTCACGGGGGATATGATTTTTTCCCCGATAAACAAATTCAATATGTTACGCTTGATGAAATGATATTCGACAAAAACACGTATTTAAAGGAATGGGAAGACTGGTGAATGCTGGCTTAATTTGATTCGCTAAACCGTGTTCGTTAAAAACGACAACAAAATGTTAAAATTCCAATCTTATTACGCTTTCTTTTTATTTAATTACCTTAATGAGGAAATATGGGATGGGATATGACAACCTCGGAGTATCATAATAATACTTAACACATGGTGCATACAGTCTTTCGAGTGTCAAATTTTAACTTTTTTTAATATGTATAATTTGTGTTTTTGTGTATAATGTGCATATAATTTAACATTTTTAAAGGCTGTTCTCCAACCCTTTAGAATTTTAATTTAGCGAGCATGTTCTAGCACACTATGCATGAATGGAATGGAACGACGCGAGAAGGAAAGTAATCATGAACACAATGGATTTTGTTTACTTTCTGCTCTTTACATTGACAAGAATGATAAACAGCGCTATATATACGTACCATAATAGGAACAGAGCTAGAAAGGTAATAATATATACAAACATGCCTATTTATGGTGACGATTCAGAGTATCTGATGTGATTTATGAGTGGGGAAAAGCGATGATTATTGATTTTGTATTCTATTTTGAGCGATATATTTATCAGCTTGGTGATTGCGGTCGCTTACGTACCATACAGGAACAAGAAGATAATGTCGTGTTTTGTTATAAATATAAATGATTTTTTTTTTAATTCATAGCGCACACTTATAATTAACACACACATGCACACATAAACAGACAACACCCATACATCCACCCCACACACACATACCTACGATTAATGGATGTACGTGACAGAAAAAGTGCATGTGGGAGGTGTTTAGGGTAAATAAGGTCAGCAAAGGAAAACTGCAATCTGTAATATGCAAATTATATTTTCTTTTATTTCTTTCATAATCATACGTTTGTCTATACATTAAAACAACTAAGAATAGACACATGAAAAAAAAAAACAGGATCATATTCTTCAGCATTTTTTTGGTCAAATTAGCTGAACTACATTAGGGTTATATTTTCGGGCATGTTTTTTTTTGCAGCTGGGTATCTAATCTGAAAATTAAAAGATTATGCATCCATAAATAATGTTATGAAAACCGGGTAATTAATCAAATGGTTGGTGAAAAGAATAAAACAGAGAACAGGATAGAGAGCAGTAGAGAGCAATATAGGTTAGGGTGAAATAAGGGCAGGCAAAGGGCGGTAACACATAGAAGTATATAAAGTGTTGAGAGAGAGAGAGAAGGGACAAGTGCCATGTTCAGAGAAACACAATTGAGAGCCATGAGATATGATGTAATAATACAATGGCAACGCATAGACCTAAAATTTACGATTCAGAATCTTGTTTAAAATGTCGGTGTTCGCTTGTGACATCGTGAATGGATATTGTGGCTATTGTTAAACCTCTTTTCATTCAACAAGCAATGGTACACGCTATTCATGAAATCTATTTTAGTGTATATAGCTCATTCACAGATATTCTATTTTCTATGCATAAACAGCGATTTTTGCATTCTTTTGACTGATTTCAGTAGAACACCGTGCTGTATGAGACGCAGCAACGGTACACTGAAAAGTGTATTTGATCAATTTTCTTACGGTTAGACGAAAGAGAATCTCTTTATAAATCAGGCTATACTTGATAACTACTTGAAAAGCATAGGCCTAATGGTATTTTTGTTCTTGTTGCATATAGCCTATCTACTGCATCACTTCCCAGAAGAATGCTCTTCTTTTTATCTCCATCTTACTCTTTGCAAATTGTTCCCTCTTGATTTTCATGGCATTATGCTATATTGTAAAATTGAACTGGTCATGAATGATTTTGCCTTCTGCATGCAATGGTCAACGGCAATGATATACTTTCAGCTACCAAATTATTGCAATCAACCAGCACTGTCCATCAAACATGCGACATGCATTATTGAGACAGTCGATAATGTGATCGATACATACCGTGTGTCGTCTGCTGTAGATGTCATTCAACTTACCGTAGAAGAGTGATATTCCTCAGCCAATATTGTAAACACTGCTCTCTTCGAATTACACCTTTTATCAACGCATCGGATTGAACGTCATATCAATATTGGAATACTGATACATATAGCCACTCCTCATACGTGTATACATATGCATATTGTGCATTTGTTACGAATCCGTCTTTTCTATTGACGAGTTTTGACCGCCTTCTATTTTGCGGTGAAAATTTACTACGAGATATTTCACTCCATTCAGATGACGTCGATATTCACAATAACTTCAGTGGATCCGCATTCAATAGTCATTAATCAATTGCTCAGCCACAACTCAGCTGACTGCAGAGCCACATCGTTTTTCATGCTTGTGCTTGGAGAGAACTATTGATGCGTTGACATACCACAGTTGGTACATATTTGCCCTTCTACTTTTTGCAAATAACACAATATGTGTTATAGAAACCGATCTGCATGGTGAAAGCTTGTACAAGTTGCGGAGATACTACTTTTTTCATAATCCGCCTTTTCACACACACACATAACACACACACATAACCCACACCCCACACCCACTCATACACACACATACACACCCATACACTCACACACACTCACACAACATATACACATACACACAACACACATACACACCCACACACCCACAAACACACATATGCACCCGCACGCACGCACACACACACACACACACACACACACTCAGCGACCCCTGAAATTCTTAAAACAATTATCAATGCATGATAGATGTATATCGTTTATTTATTTATTTTATTTATCTGACACGGTATACAACGTAAAAATACTTTGCGGCCAAATAGCCAAATCGCAGATACCATTGACAGTTAAAATACATACACTATTTTATTTGGGTATTATATCATCACCAATCCCTTCAAACGTTGGAAAGGTAATACTAAAGTTTTACATTTTGAATGTGATATATCACCAATATTGAGTTTTGATCATTGTCCGATTTGACATCAGAGCTGCTGATTAAATTACTGAACACACTTTAAAATTTGACGCACTTGTACCAGACTCAAACAGTCACTATTTTACTATATGTGTTCTTCATTCAGAGTCCAACCCGCTCGCTTTATAGCCATAATATAATAGATATGGTCTGATGTGTAAAATTGAGAAAGGGGAATGTACATTCTCGACATGTGGTACATATGGGAGAACTTTGCCACTTGAGCGTTTCATAGGCCAGTATATTTGCTCAATCTGGGAAAATATTGTAAAAAAGAATGGCGCCACCATGTTTGTCTTCTCTCAAAACAATTTCAATCTAGCTTCTCTCCCCTCCCCTTCCAGTTCTCTTTCTCTCTACCTCCCTCCCTCCTTCTCTCTCTCTATCTCTCTCTCTCTCTCTCTCTCTCCCTCACTCCCTCCTTCTCTCTCTCCCCCACCCCGCTCAATTTTTGTGTTCACAATACATGCTCCCGTTGCGTTCCTCAAACATCATTAAGCGGCAAATATTGCCAACTTTATGAGCAGGCCATAAACACTCCTGATTGTCGTTGCAGTGAGTGCACGATCTAAGGATGGCGTTGAGGAGGAGGAAGATTTACCATGTACTCATGGCTAGCTACATGTTTATGTTCGTATTCATAGTAATATTTATTATTGTGGCGATACTCAATGATGATCATGGACATGCGTAAGTTTATCAAATCATGATACATGTAACTCTGATGAAGATTATTGTACTAGCATCCATCGAACATCGTTATGTTATTGTTATCATTTTTAATTGTAATTATTATTTTAATCATCCTCCACCTCCTCGTCATCATCATTATCACCATCATCATCACCACCACCACCATCATCATCGTCATCATCATCATCATCATCATCATCGTCGTCGTCATCAATATTATCGTCATCATTGTCATCATTACCATTAGAATAATTGTGCAGATGTTTATGCGACGCTTGCCAACATCTTTTATAGTTGTGTGCAATTCAATCGATGATTTTATTCGGCAAAATTCAGGCAGTTTTCATTTGAATTCAGTGTTACTTTGGGCATTCAAGTTAGGCGAGATTGGTTTTGCCGTATAAATTGTCGTACAATCTTTGAAGCTTTACGTACGATTTACTATGTTTGTCGAAGGTCTGTATGTTTTTTCACTCAATTAAAAAAACGAGTTTGTAATGTATAGCATTCAAAATAGCCAGTGATTATTGAACCTTCTTTGTTTGTTTTTAGATTACCAATTGATTTTTCTCGATGGCATGATGTTACCAATTTCCATTATCATTTGCCTTCAGGTGATTTTGTAGTGTTAATTGTTTTTCTTCTTTGTGCATTATTCTTATTTTTCTAAAATCTTTATTAAAAGAAATATAAACATTTGATATTTTTTTACAATTCATGTCATCTTCGCTTTTAAAGGAATTCGTGCATGAAATTTGTATTAACATATCATATTCAATTTTACCATGGCATCATCAATAGAACCGGTAGGCCAAAGCATGAAATCATCAAAATGAGAGAGCCAGAATCGCTAGCCTTTTAAGGGTGCGTTTAAAAAAAATTCTGAAAATAAACAATAAGAGAATAAAAATAGCTTTGACATCACATTCCACCGATGAGCAGACAAGCAAAAAAATAGGGGAAGCATGTCACCTGCGATTTAACGAGCACGAAGGTGGTGCCTTTTGCACCATTTACTTTAAAGGAATGTTCAGCTCTTATTCTAGGTTGGGTGCTTTTCTGTAGAAGGGGGTGACGGCCACAAGTCATTTGCAATGCATATATGTAAATGTAAAATAAAAACAAACATAAGATGCATGTCTTTTGTACAAGAATTGAGAAATGTTCAATTTTTCCTTTCAGCGTTCGCCGAAGAAGGAAGGCGAAGAGATTAAACATTAATGACGTCATCAATCAAACGTCAGCCTCTCAGATCAGGTGACTATCATATTTAATTTCTTAGACCACATTTTCCAACTTTTTTTTAAAAATTAAATCAATTTACAATTGATTTGCATTTATTATCAGGCATTGTCAGGTAAGAGCTAATGAAATATAGTGATCTGATGGATATTGTTATATTGTTATTTGTATTTATGACAGGTGCACATTACAGACCATAGTGTATGTGAGTTCTTCATCATGCATGTCAATACAATACTTTGGTGACTTTTAACAACTTTTAAAAATGCAAAGGAGTGAGTTAGCCATAATATTAATGGTATCAGTTCGCGTGTCGAATAGTTAAGAGCATGATGGGTATGTCTCTTAATGAATTTTACCTACTCCACTCCTGTTTGGAGCCTTGTTCTTCATTTCACACCTACCTTTTTCAGAGCTGAAGATTTTTTTCCCTTAAATTTAAGATTCAGATGAAGACTGGATGTGTTTTTGGTTGGTTGGTTGGTTGGTTGACTTTATTTATTCACGGTAAAAAACAAAATATTACAAAATTGTGTCCGCACCCAGCTACAAGCTGTTTTAAGCTTTCCTTCCTCATGAATCAAACGTGTTTTTTTTTTTTTTATATAAATGTAAGAAAAAGTATATAAGTAAGTGTATAAAAATTATTCACGCCTAATTTTGTTCATGGTCAATATATATATCAAGTTTATCTAAAAGACAATAAATGTTATATACATCCCTTTGTATACATGGTATAAGCAACGTTGTATTAACACTATAGTCATCGAAAATATGCTAAACTTGCGAAGGGGATTACTTTTGAAGTTGAAAATAAATATCAAAGGTCTCCTACCAAATTATGTCAATATTGATTCATATCAAGAATGGACTAAACTGAGACCAATCGAAGGGGTGACCAAACAGTACCTTCTTATCCTAAATTTCTATACTTGGTTGTTACATGCGGGCACCCAGGACTTTGATACCCGGGGGGTTGGGTACAAATTTGCCTCCCCCCATCCTGGAGGCTGAGCTGCTGACAAGCAAAAATGATAAATATAAAAAAAGGTCATCAACAAATTTTGCTCCCCCTTTCAGCACTATTGGCGCCTTTGGCCATCAAATTTTGGTGCCCCCATATTTAGCCCCTTCCGGTGCGCACATGGTTTATTACGTTCCGTTTGAATCGAATCGATTTATAGGTTATTAAATAAGCATTATTATCTTAGATATTAGAAATGCGAAAAGCGAACCAGCTATGATAATGTGTACTCATGGGAGAAACGATGAACACAAATAATAGTTCTAAAAAAAATTACCCCCTCCTAATTGCAAGCTTTATGACTTTCATTTTATTATTATAGACTATCGAGCTAGTTTGTGTGTAAAAACCAGCATAATCCCATTTTCTATGCGTAACAAACAATAGTATTTCTGTGTGCATTGCGTAACAAGAACGAAGGTTTTTACGTCCAATGATATCATCACTAGTGCACTAGCTTCGAGGCCAATCTCTGGATTCCATCTGACATAACCATGGCAGTTTTATTTATCTTTTAATTCTCCTTTTTTGTACACATGAATTGGGATGGCCATTAAAAAAATCACTTTACTTAATTTTTGTGAAACATTTTGAAGTGCGAATTTCGTCAAAAATTTAATTCCTGCAATTTGACTGCAAAAATGCCCAGATTGATGGGATAGAGTCTAATTATTAACAGCATAATAAAAAAGACACTTGTAACATGTATCTAAGTAAGAATTTGCCAACTTTTGCTCAGTTTACATCCGACATCATTCGCTCAATATCTTCGTTTTCTATGAGACGTGTGTGAAAAATGGTTTTGATTGGCACCCGAGAGGGGGATCAAAACTTTTAGCAACAGGTTCATTTATGACCACGAGTGTATGTTACTTTATTTCCCTTAATTGATGTTATTAGTCTCGATAGAACTTCGAAAATTATGTTGCAATTAAATACGTTTTTTCTCTTCTTCTTCTTCTTCTTCTACTTCTTCTTCTTCTTCTTCTTCTTCTTCTTCTTCTTTTTCTTTTTCTTATTCCTGTTCTTGTTATTGTTCTTGATCTTCTTCCTCTCCTCCTCCTCCACCTCCTCCTTCTTCTACATCTTTTCCGCCTCTTCTTCTTCTTCTTCTTCTTCTCCTCCTCCTCCTTTTTCTTTTTCCTCTTCTTTTTCCCCTTCTTCTTCTTGTTTTTGTTTTTGTTCTTGTTCTTGTTCTTCTTCCTCTCCTCCTCCTCCTTCTGCTACATCTTCTTCCGCCTCTTAATCTTCTCCTTCTTCTTCTTCTTCTTCTTCTTCTTCTCCTCCTCCTCCTCCTTCTCCTCCTCATCCTTTTACTTTTTCCTTTTCTTTTTTCCCTTCTTTTTGTTTTTGTTTTTGTTCTTGTTCTTGTTCTTCTTCCTCTCCTCCTCCTCCTCCTTCTACATAATTCTTCCGCCTCTTAATCTTCTTCTTCTTCTTTTTCTTCTTCTTCTTCTTCTTCTTCTTCTTCTTCTTCTTCTTCTTCTCCTCCTCCTCTTCCTCCTTTTTCTTTTTCCTATTCTTTGTTCTTCTTCTTCTTTTTGTTCTTGTTTTTCTTCCTCTCCTCCTCCTCCGCCTCCTCCGCCTCCTCCTTCTTCTTCATCTTCTTCCGCCTCTTAATCTTTTTCTCCTCCTCCTCCTCTTTCCCCCTTCTCGCAAAACGGACTAGAAAGCTCATCAATCACACTCTGTCACGATGCCAAGCTATCCAGGTGGTGAAGGCTCATATTCCTGATCTAGAGATCGAGATGCACTTCGTCAATGAATCCGCACCCGACCAGGCACTGACCCTCATCTCAGAACAGAAGCAATCCGAATGCATCCCTTTAGTTGAAGACTGTGCGATTGTCGGCAACTCGGGAGTCCTGCTTCATAGCGGTTGTGGCCATGTCATAGATTCTGCTCAGTATGTGATGAGGTTTAATCTAGCACCGACGGAGAACTTTGAGAAGGATGTTGGTTCTAGGACTGACCTTATGACGATTAACTATACACAGATGCAGAGACTGATATCATGTACTAAACACCTTAAAGGACGCCGAACCGAGTGTGCTAAATTAAAAAGACATTTGCGGGTTTTTAAAGAAAAGAATAGAATTCTGTGGTTCTTTAAAGACTGCAAGTTTCTTCTGAGTGTTAGGGAAATGCTGGCTTCCATTCGTGAAACTGACGGCTTGGATTTCAGATTCGCCTACAGCCCTAAATCACCAATGAAAGCTGCGACTAAGTAAGAAACTCTGTTTGGTTTCATTCAATCTTAATTCATTTGTCAGTTTTGTCGTAAACATTTTTTTTATGAAGCTTAGGGGGAAACTACATTTTGAAATGGTGTCGGAAAGACCAGCACATTGGCGTATAAGCAACATTTAAACCACTTTAACCCAATCTATCATAAAGATATTTGGGAAAAGTATATGAAAGGTCAATTGTGCACATTATGTGCACAATTTGTCTAAAATATCTTAACATTTATAACTTTTTTTATTAGTTGTCCGATTTTTCTTAATTATTTTCTTTATTCATATGATTTTTTTCTGATACTGTTGAAAAAATATTACATTTGGGGTAGACTTTTCTGTTCAATTCAATGCAAATCAATTCAATCGCGATTTTATTGTTACGGTCATAGGACTAAATCTGTCATATTTACAATGTATAAGAACAAACTTAAAACCTGGCCTAGAAAATCATGTACATCAAAAACCATGAAAGTCATGCTTAAATTCGTATCATAAAAGAAAAAAAACCCAGCTAAATACATTACAATCATAATTGGAAAAATTAAAAGATTTTTTTTATATAGTTTACATAGTATAAAGGTAAATAGGAATTTTATATAACGGACACATAGAGAAATTTGTTGATTATACTGCAACGGCATTTTACAAGTTTTAAGCACTAAGCACTAACAGTTTGCAGACCGAATGGCAAATTTATGGATCGAGTGAATAAATGGAAACATGATATATTGCAATGGAATTCAATGCATTATCAAATACAAACATAATCAAAATTATATGACGTATTGTAGCAAAAATTTAATCTTAAAGGGGAACTACACTCAGACATTAAATTGCTCTCATTAAACGAAGAAAAATAAGATTAACTGTGAAAATTTGAGCAAAATCGGATAATCCATTCAAAAGTTATTAATTTTCAAAGTTTTGATTTACACCCCTCATGGGCTCCCTAAATTGGTAAACGTACAGACACAAAATGGCTGCCAACATGGAGAACTCTCCATTCGCTTTGTACACAAAATTTCACATTTTCTTCTTTTTCCAGAAAAGTAGACCAAATTTTGTTTCTTCTTTTAAATATACATGTATTATAGCCACATAAATTCTGCAAACATTCCAGAAAGNTATTGGCGTATAAGCAACATTTAAACCACTTTAACCCAATCTATCATAAAGATATCTGGGAAAAGTATATGAATGGTCAATTGTGCACATTATGTGTGCAATTTGTCAAAAATATCTAAATATTTATAACTTTCTGATCAGTTGTACGATTCTTCTTAATTACTTTTCTTTGTTCATATGATTTTTTTTATCCTGTTGAACAAATATTACTTTTAGGGTAGACTTTTCTGTTCAATTTAATTCAATTCAATTCAATTGCGATTTTATTGTAAGAATATCACCAGATCACATGGCAAATACCGTAGTCAAAGGATCAAATATTTCATATAAAACTCCGGCGTTCATCCATAGATACATATCATTAATGAAATAAAAACAACAGCAAAAAACATAACAATTATCATACGAAAACAATTATACAACAATTCATTGCATACCATGAATAGGAACTCACATTTATAGATAGAGAAATTTGTTGATTATGGCATTTTACAAGTTTTAAGCACTAAGCACGAACAGTTTGCAGACCTAATGGTCAATTTATGGATCGAGTGAATAAATGGAAACATGATAATATATTGCAATGGAATTCAATGTATTATCAAATTAAATGACATATTGTAGCAAAAATTTAATCTTAAACACGATATAGAATATTTCCGTAAAATCAAGTTGAACGCCAATTCAATGCTCTTTTTTAATGTTATGCAGCTAGGAACCGGCTTGTTTTTGTTGTGTCCGCACAATTCAATACAAGGCGTACGGCTCTATGATCCATGACCCATTTTATTTTGCGGAACAAAAATTATATCGTGTTCTTAATGTACCTTATCATTTCTTCGTCCTTTATACAGACTCTTGAAGGTGAGGATACCGTCCTCTGGATTCGCCGCGTACACAGCAGCAACCCAGTTTTGTAAGAACATTTCACTGTTCGGGTTCTACCCTTTTACCTACTCAGCGACGCGAAGCTCCATCTTGCCCCACTACTATGATGATCGCTGGAAGAGAAATAGACCAAAGCCTAACTACGTCCATGATTTTCAGTCGGAACACACGTTTCTGAGTGATTTGGCAAACAATGGTTCAATCCGAATCATCAATGACTGCAGTGAGAGCTCGGGGCCCTCAGGAATATCGTGAAATTTGAAGGGAAACAAAGCGTGCACGCGTTTATGTGTGTGTGCGTGTGTGTGTAGGTGTGTGTGTGTATGTGTGTTGTGTGTGTGTGTGGGTGTGTGTGTGTGTGCGTGTGTGTGT
Source organism: Temnopleurus reevesii (assembly GCA_036244855.1). Classification (NCBI taxonomy): domain Eukaryota; kingdom Metazoa; phylum Echinodermata; class Echinoidea; order Temnopleuroida; family Temnopleuridae; genus Temnopleurus; species Temnopleurus reevesii. Next base: position 43,091 of record BQKZ01001910.1, on the reverse strand, counting down.
GTGTGTGAGAGAGAGAGGGGGATTCAAAGTTAATGCGTTTATCATTCCATTCAGACTATTTATACCTTTGTCTAATTTATGTATTCAGTTTTTCGTTAATGAAATGAAACAACCTGGAGGCCATTTCATGAAACTTTGTCAGCATAAAAATTAATTAGCCAGGACAAACCCTGTGAAACCCCTGATTAACCACTGCCACTGACTGTTGCTATAGTTACTGTCGGAAAATGGGCGCTCTTGTCGCACTGACTAATTTTCATGAAATGGCCCCCTGGTCGTCAGTTGAAATGTCTTTTATACCCAATAACAATTAGTGTGATTACCAAGAAATTGCACTGAATACGATTTAAAGCTGAAAAGAATAAATTCGTTCTCGTTATCTAAAGAATGCTACTTGGCAATGTGTTAATTTATTTGTGTGTGACTCTCGATAGAAGAACACAATGTTTTTTGGTAAATTTACCAACGGTGGAGGAGCCTTCAAGATGCATATATAAGTTTAAGAACAAAAATCCAAACGTGGCACAATTTGTTCCAATAGCTACCACACAATGACCATCATCTTTGGTCCGATGACTGCTTAGATTTGCCATGACGACTATACAACTAAAATAAATACAACTGCAATTAGGATGTTCATCAATCGTTATGGTAATTTCATTTTTTTCCTGCTCTATTTTGGCCTCAAATTATTTGTTTATATTGAATTTGCTCTATGCTACGCCTCGCTAATATAAGCCATGATTTGAAATGATTTTTTATTTGGTTTGAATCATTTTTTTCCAATCATTAAAATTGATAATTCCTATTTTTTTTGCATTTGAACACGAAATTACACCCCACACATGCACAAAACATATCTTCCCACCCGCATGCAGACTACACAGGCACAAATTATACACTTGCATGCTTATACCCCACAAACAGATTAAACATCAACAAAGTACTTTTAAAAAAAATACACAATTCGGCATCAGGAAGACATTAATGTTTTGATAATCAGTATCATAACTTGATTTATTTCATATAGATTATGTACAACTGTAAGAAACTTCTTGCCCATCGTAGAAAAAAACAAAATAATTACATTCTCCAATTTCAGTGGATGGCAACATGATATGATAATAATAATATGTCATAGTTATTCATAAGTGCTTGTATATCGACT
>BQKZ01001910.1:30848-41567 GCA_036244855.1 Temnopleurus reevesii | reverse complement strand
AAATACACAATTCGGCATCAGGAAGACATTAATGTTTTGATAATCAGTATCATAACTTGATTTATTTCATATAGATTATGTACAACTGTAAGAAACTTCTTGCCCATCGTAGAAAAAAACAAAATAATTACATTCTCCAATTTCAGTGGATGGCAACATGATATGATAATAATAATATGTCATAGTTATTCATAAGTGCTTGTATATCGACTAGAAGAATCATGATTCGATCAAACGCTTACATAACAGGACTGCAAGAAATACACAATATTCATCCTCTGAAAAGGCTCCCCATCTGTCTGATTACACGTTTTGTGAATATCTTCTTGAAAATATAAATGGCTACACTTAAAAGTAACTCATGACTATTGGAACTATATTCCAGTAAGTTATATTCCGTAAATTATGGAAATATTCTGTGCACAATACATGTCTGTACTTTTTCTTGCCTATATGAGATTTACAAGCACCTATAAATCAGATAACAAAAATATAGCCACTGAATTTATTGTCCACGAGTACAGAGTACATGAAGTCATATTCAGATATGTACAATTAAGTATGAATAGAAAAGTAAAGCCTTCTTTCCAAATTGAACAATCTTGCCTTCATATCTACCGTCTTACATGTTAAAGAAACACAGTCTTTGTTTAGTGCTGTTTCAATTTCATGTGGACTTTGGTTTGTTAAAGAGAGCAGCTATGAAGAATGGACAAACAAATCAGAAAATGTATGATATTCCTTACCGAAATCTGCCTTTACGATTCATACATGTCAGAATGGTTTTTAGAAGAGTGCTTGTTATATTGCAGCTACAAATATATCACTGTCAATTCACAGAATGCCAAACTGATATATAGACATTACATGTATATATAAATAGACAATGAACACCCAACATATTTTCCAGCTGATATATAAGATTCATTGCAAATTTTATGAATAATTAGGTTTCAAAGCAAACAGTCGCATTATTTGGCTGAATCGTTAGACGTGTTTACTAATAGATGCAAACTTTATGCATACTTTGTATACAAAGCTTGCTCTGACATAGCAACAAGTAATGTTTGCAAACTGGATTCAAAGTATTGTAGCATCATTACAACAAACCAGTTGACAGAATACCACTCAACTATGTTCATTGGCTAGATTTAATAAATTTGAATCTAATAGTAAATTGGCCTATTATAATACTTAGTTCCTTTCAACTAACAATCATGTAATGGTTTAGTAACCAATATCTAGCCATTTACTGAATAACAATGGAAATTTTGTTACATAATTGGATAAATATTCTGGAATGTACAATTACCATTCAGCTTGGGAAAATATAGATAGAATATCTCCTCATGGGGCTAGGTTGGGAGATGGCATATCTTGCTTTACAAAAAGCAAAGTCCCTCTAAAAGTTCTAATCATATCATAAACCTCCCAGGTCCATTATAGAATAATTTAAATATGCCATCATCGCACTTCATGGAATAATCAAAGCAAACATATTACAGATTGTGTCTATGACATCAAATAACTGCATATTCTCTCTATATGTGTATTACATTTATACAATGCATCTGCAAAATGCATTGTAAATTTGAATAACGAAATCTTAATAAATAATAATAAGTAAGAATAATATTCTCACATACTGTTGAAGTTTTTATGAATCTAATAATGGTGCAATTTTCCCTTTTAAAGTAGATTAGTATTATTGTTAATATTGTGAAGGAATGGCTACAATAAATGTGAAAACTAGTCAATGATAATCCTAACATAGTGCCACAATATAAAAGGTTAATAAATGTGCAAGGAATGATTTATCGATTATTGGCTTGGACTTTCTTCCCTAGAGCTTTTTTTTTCAAAGATATGATTTTAATATAACATTTGATTTGTTTAAATATATATAGCAGTTTTGCAAAAACAACAGTATTAATTGAGCTAATATGAATAACTGTTATTGATACAGATGCTTGGATATTTCAACAGCATGAAATCCAGTAATGACTAACATTTTCAACAGCATACTCATTCACGAATGTATGGTTAAAAAGTTTGTGGCCATTCAAACCAACAATTTTAGATCAACCAAATGATGCAGACGGTTTTACCCCCATTGACTACTGCAATCGAAAGTGCCTAAACAAAGTCTATGGGAATTACAGTATTCAGTAGTCAACATGTTAATAATAATAATAATGAATGATTTTTTATAGAGAACTCATTACCTATGAATAAGAAGTCCCTAAGCACTGCAAATGCGGTATTATTACCTCGGCTTTAGCGATAACAGCTATGAGGAGCTTATGCATTTCAAGGAATATAATTCCTGCCAGGTACCAATTTCCCTCATCTGGGTGGAGTGCAGCACAATGAGGATTATTTTTTTGCTGACTTGAAACGCGACCTTCTGGTTGAAAGGCGAAAATAAGTATCAATACACCCTGATGAGTCAACACAGATATCTTTTAATAAGAAAATAGAAAATGATGAAATTCCTAAAATAAAATTCTGAGAGCAATGATCATTTCTTCCATAATGATGATTTTTATCTGAATGATTATTCTCCCACTAACATCTTTTCTTTCACTTGTCAGACAATTTGTGTGCACAATTCAAGAGTGAATATGGTTAAAATGAAAAGAATCAAATAAATATTGTATTGTTATGGTGGTATTGTACAGTAATTGCATATTCATTTGTAATCTCTCTTGGCATACATTTTTCCACACTTTATAAAGCAACAAAATTCAAGGGCAGTGATAACAAAATGTTCTACACCATCAACAAATTGAATAGCTTGAGTATATAATCTTACCATGATTTAAACATTTTTATCCTCTTATTCAGACCAATAAAGATGATATCAATGTCATGGAAGACTGTAAACATAATATAAGATGAATTAAACAAAATGCCAAATACACCAAAAAAATAGCTTTCAATTGTTTTGAAAGTTCATTTCCATTATGAAACAAATTTGGAACATATATGTCTTGATTTTTTTTAATGGGTGATAAATAAAGAATATAACTGATCATCATATTCTTTTTAATTTCTCCTCCCATTCTATGAGTGTGAAGAAAGGCAATTTTTTTTATAAGAATATGTGATGAGATTGAAATTCATATTTTGTTGAAAAATCTTAATAGCCAGATATGTAGAGGTGGTTGGACTGAAGTTCATAGCATACAATGAAACAGATCCCCTTCTCACAAATACACTATATTTGTGAAAATTTGATAATTGGAAAGCAATATAATAGATTAGTATGAATTAACAAAAAAGAAATGTCTCTGTTGAAGAAAAAAAAAACTCACGCAGTTGAACTCGTTACAACTAGCATTTTTCTATTCAACAGCATTTGCAATTAATTCTAAAAAAAGCATTTGCCATGTATCAGAATTTAACAGAATACAAGCCAATTGTATGTTCAATATTCAATGCAAGCGATGAAAAAGATTGCTGATATTTCTGATACAAAAATGACCAAATATCATAAGTAACTCTTGTTTCGCTCTGTAAAAATAATAACGGAAATGTACACCTTAGAAAAAATGTCTGCTTATGAAAAAAAAATTTTCGTATAAATTATAAGTATCTCAGTATCTATATTTCTCATACACAGTAATAACAATGGGGATGCAAATATTGATGGCTTTTGGGCAATCGGGGTCATACACTAAATGTGCAATTGAAAATTGGGGATAACTCAGCATGAACTTAAAAAAGAATATTGAGCATAGTCTCATTCATATTTCTTGTTTTAAGTATACATCTGAACTTGCTGAAGTGAACCTTGCATACATTTAAGTCTTTTCAAGACTCCTTCTCTTTAAATCAATTGTTTTACCCCCCCCCCCCCACACACACAAAAAAAATCCAAAATTTTCTAGCTTGAAGCTATTTATCCAGTCCTTAGAGAGTTGTCCTCGGCAAGGTTGACTGTATGTGGACTGCAGCGATATTATTTTATGATGGTGTACATAGATAACATATTTTCCAGATTCCTCTGCCTGCATCAATCATACCTCGCTAGATATAAAGCCCTCCTCTTGTCACTATGCCATACTGTTCCCAGGCAAATAATGCTGGTAAATTTACCTTTAGGCCTTATAAACAGGATAACACTTCTGTCAATTGATAATGGTAGCAATGCTATAAAACATAATAACCAAGAGACTACTAGTACAACATCTACTTCAGAAAATGCTTGTTTCTTGCCATCATCCAAGTTTGAAATGATATGCCTGATTCATTCCAATATAAGATTCTATTCGTATAAAATACATTTACTTCATCAGAAAAGGATTTTCCTCTAATTTGTATATCCATGGGCTTTTTATTCTTAATATGTTTATCAATAAATCTGCACCATATTTGAGCTTGATGGCTAATCTGAAAATTGCATTGACATTTGTAAAGATGTCATATTCTGAATTGCCCTCTTTGCTTACATGCATGTATGATCTTTCGATACATGGCCTGCAAATGGCCTATTCAATATACATGTATGTGTTTGAAAGGTATGCAAGCCCTCTCCATATCATTGCTCAGCCAATAAGCTGGCAGATAGACTAATTTTGGTATCTAGCACTGATCCTCGCGTTTATCACAGTATGCACTATTAACACATGCATTCACATTTGAGCAGATATTATCCTTGGATTTGATGCCTAATATACCATATTCCTTTACAAGTTTTAATATTTAAAAGAGATCCAAACAAGCAATTTTATGTAAGTTTCATGAATTACCACTTTTATGATTGTAATCTTGTTATCTTTCTTTCATTTTCATTGAATTTTTACAAACAATGTGACCGTCTCAATAGAAGTTTTAATATGGAAAGAATGCTGTATTTCATTCTAATAATTCTTGTATAGGGTATGCAGGGTACATAAACCCTACATAAACAACATTTGCATTTTCCCTTTGTTTCTTCCTTTACTTTTACAATATTTAATGTTACAAACTGTACCATAGTATTTACAGAACAATTTTAATTTGCATAGCTTATTCAATATAATTTCTACAATATAATCTCATGTTCTTTTTATAAATCTATATGGTTCAATTTGTGACTTTATTTTCTCCCCTTTTAACATCAAGGCATTGATCAGGAAATATAAGGAAGTGTAATTGAACTTTGATAGTTCTCGGAGCTAGACAATTTAACAATGGATATGTGTGTCAGTGTTTCTCACAAGCAAAAAGCCCAAGGTCGTACTTACAGTCATGAACAGTTAACACCAGAGCCTAATGAAGTGTGGTTAGGAGACAGACTTGGTTTGTGTTTCATGAAGCTGTTTGTAAGGCTACACATGATTCTATGTACGACTAGTGCCCCTTTCTTGGGTGCGATTCTGCGCTAGGAGTTATCATCGTGTGAAAGGAAAGGGTCACCAGTCGTTCTTACATGCGTGCATAGATGTACGGACAGCTTAAAGAAACACGACCCTTGAGGGCGTTTCATGAAGCTTGCTGCAGTGGCAATTTAGTTGGTGCTTACAATTCCAATGGAATTCTGTTTTTGATTGGATGAAACACACTATCTTTGACTATTGCTATGGTAACTGTTAGAGAATGAGTGCTTGCCATTGGGACAAATTTCACGAAACACCTCCTGCAAGAATATGTACACAATGGTATTACTTCCTTTCCCATAGACAACAGACATCTACATATTGGCACCTATCCACCAAGTGCAAAAGATTCCAAGATGGTAAAAATCAAGTAATAGTTGAACCAAAGCACCTTGAAGTGAAACTCTAGCAACCAGTAGGGGGGGGGGGGGGGGGGGGGGCTAAGATAAACTGAATGATGAATGAGGCATGCTCATAAAACAGAATCAAATCAGCCGAGTCTCATTTGATCGGAAAAGCTTTGGATGCCGTTTCGATACACAAGTGCTCCAACTTTCTTAGGGGGTGTTGTTCAAAATCAACTGCAAATCAACTGCAACTTTGCAAGTTGTAACGCACATTTTCATTCGCGCACGGTATGCGCATTTAACAAGACGCGCATGAAACAATGATTTTGATCTGCACGTTCTGATCAACTGCATCTTGCGATCAATTGCAACTTTTGAACAACACCCCCTTACTCTACCAGATGGGTTGGCCATGTATGATTAATGTTAATTCCTTTGCCTCTGTCTGGAATATCAATGGTGGAAAGTAGACTCTTCAAATTACCATTTCTCGCACGCAATGACAACCCTTGGCCCTGAATCGCACCTAAGAAAGGGTCATCTGTACAGTCTTTATGAATCACAACCTAGAATCTATCTTTTGGCTGTGACAAAGCAAATTTGAGGCTGGCTCATACAGTGGAAATTCAGTATAACAAGGTGCTTGGGACCCCAAAAGGTACATTGTTATAGCAGAAATCACCAGAGTTTTTACCTCTTTGTATCAGGAAATCGTATCATGTATATTACATGTAGATCTATTCATACCGAGTTTTCACTGCATCAGCTACTCTATAAGAGCTTTTATTAGAAAAATTGTTGTGAACATAGCAAAATGGTATTATTTTTACCAGTGTATACAGCACCTACAGTGGATTGCAAAACATTGGTTACGATGAGTGATACATTGTATGACCATTACATATGCTTGAGGGCATTTCTGCAAGCAGTCGCTTTCACTACCTTAGAGCGTCCATTTTTCGATAAATTACAAAGCAGAATGAATTGATGGCTCGCGGTGTTGAGCGTGAATGAGATGTCCATGTTGGTAGCAGCTGGCCTGGTGCGGGTGGGTGTGGGGGAGGATGGGGTACGACAAGGGGGTCAGCAACAAGCCCCCTTCTCAGTGGAAGGTTGGTTCTCAAAACCAGGTTTGATCAAATCGTCGTCCACCTCCGTCTCTTCATGATTTATTGCTTTGTCGTTGGCGAGTATCTGCATGATGCAAGGATGAGTAAAGAACAAGAGAAAAAGTGAGAAATGTTAATTGGCAAACTTCCTTCTACAGAGTCCAGCTAATGTCCATATTTGTTATGCACCTACAGGGACAATTGACCACCACCTGGCACTGTAAATGAAGCATCTTTACCTGCAGTACACAAAGAAGTTAGAGGGTTATCTCCTCACCTGTCATGGCTATGATACTGGGGGGGGGGGACTACTATTGCCATCTACAGCCCCTCAACGTCAACCTTCATATTCTTCAATATTCTTAAAACAATATCAACCATCTCTATTAGTCTTTAAAATACTCCAAGAACAAAGAAAGTAAATGATATGTGCGTTACCATGAATCTTGATGCTTGCAAAATGTTGGTCGCATTATTCAGATTGTTCATTTGTCTTTTGCTCCAAATCAGTTTCAGTGATGCCCTCTGATAGGGATCCTTGAGGCACAAACTTTTTGACATAATCTGTGACATCAATGCCAACAATTCTCAATTTATTCTGAGCACAAAAATGTACATGTATAATTTTCTTATTTTGGTAGACAAAATGTTGTTATTTCAATGTTTTTTTATGTACAACATGTCTTTATCAATTTTACAAGAATTTTGATTTATTGTTCTTAATTTGATATCAACCCAGTTTAAAAAAGAGGGAATAAGGAATTGTTCACTTATATATAACTGATTCTGCCAAATTTGCCATCTCAAGGATCCCAATTACAGAAACTTCAAAACTTTTCAACGGATTATCGGATCTTGCTCAAAGTTTTACAGTTTGATCATCTTTAATATTTTTCTTCATCTAAGTACTGAGAATTCATGGTTTTGTTCCTGTATGCGCAGCAATAGAGCAGAGAAAAATATCAAACATAATTTTTGGCTGGACTATCTTTATAAGCGATGTACTTACGCTTGTGACTAGAAACCTTGCAGCTTCATCTATATTGATGTTATCTTTAGCTTATGTCTCGAACCAGAATATATTAGTAAACAGGCCTATTTGACACATGCTTCTTTGTGTACAACATGGAATAATTCTATTATCAAAGATTCATATACAAATGTTATACAAATGTACTTACGCTTGTGACTAGAAACCTTGCTGCTTCATCTATATTGATGTTATCTTTGGCTGATGTCTCAAACCAGTTGATGAAACCTTTATCCTTGCAGTATTCATCCATCTGGCTACTGTTATTTACAAGGCCTTCTTTGGTTTGGTCACACTGGAAGAAACAAAAAAATATGCAAAAGTACTGATTCAGGGACTAGAATCTATGAGGAGTGAAAGCAATCGCTCTCCTAAAGCTCCCCTAATTTTTTTTACTGGGAGTGATTTGTAGAGCCCATTGTAACCCCCATCTTCTACATGTTAGCTCCCCTATTAATATTCTCCTTGAGAGCCTTGAAGACAGCTATTAAAGCTTCCCTGTAAACTCTAAAATTCAATCCCTGACAATTACTGCATAAGCTAAATATTAGACAAGTGCTGTTTATTTTAACTGATATTGTGATGCTGGCCTCGCGAAACTTTCCACTCTATATGATCAGAGACTCTTCCCCGCTTTCACTAAAACTCCCCTTCTACTGCATGGCCTGTGGTTGTCCTTTTTTTCCAGTTCAACAATCATTCCATTGAAAATTAATTCAACGGATTGAATTGCAATCTCATTCAAAACATCTGTTGAAATGCATTAAATGAATAACCAGTCACATTTTGCCTGGCTGTATCAGACTACAGTATATGGTCAATTTTCTTTTCTGTTTTCGGAATAACAGTATTCATTCAGTACAAGTTGAAACCATGATTGTCAGTGGGATTTCATGCAATATAAATTATAAAATGTTGCTTCACTGATGGAGTTACCCTACTGAAATAAAACCTATGAATGAATAAATAAATGAATAAATAAATAAATAAATAAATAAATAAATAAATAAATAAATAAATAAATAAATAAATAAATAAATAAATAAATAAATAAATACATAAATAAACAAACAAACAAATAAATTAATAAATAAAATAGATAAATAAATAACTGAATATACAAACTACCTTCCTATGTCTCTTACCTTATTTGCTAATAAGACAGCTGGAATAGTGCTACCATTGGGGAGTTGTACTTTAGAGTCAAGATCATGCTTCCATTTGGCTACTGCTTCAAACGTTGATACTCTTGTAACATCAAAGACGATAAACGCACCTACAGCTTCTTTGTAGTACACTCTCGTCATGTTCCCGAATCTTTCTTGACCTTTTTAAGGAAATTAAATGCTTTGGTTTAAAGCAAAACAGCTTGTAACTGTACCTTAATGCTCCATGATAGTGCAAATTTAAAATAAAGTAAAAATGCTCTTTGGGTGGAGTACATGTACATTCCTCAAAAAAATTAGAGATTTTAATTGTTTCACATCACTATCAATTCACTTTTGAGGATGAGTAGTAGAGCAAGACAATGTACAAAAACTGAAATCACTCAGGTGTGAAAATTGATGCAGTGTGTTTTATAAAATGCAAGATATTGGGGGGGGGGGGGGGGAGGTACAGTATCTAGAAATAAAGAACCTTTTACATGTATATATTTGTATGCATGTGTATATATTATCATTGATAGTGACCTCTTAATCTTTTTGTGTAATTACTACACAGGAATATACATGTAAAAACACAAAAACTGGCCTAATTCAATAAAAAGCCAACAGGCTACTCACCATAATTGACAAAATTGATAAAGGAACAGAGAGGGATGGAGCAAAATATAAGCAAAGCTTAGATCATTATGAGCTTCCTAAATTTTATATTTGAAAATGACTGATTGCATAAGTATTGCACTCAAATACAATGTACACTGTAGATGAATGATTTCATATAGCTTTATATTACCTCACAACTTAGATTTGTGGTAAGAGTGGTTTATCTTCCAAACCACATTGTTTTGTACTGAATAGTAATTCAAGTACATGAACTTATCTAAAAAATCTGGGGCACGCATCTATGTAGTACACAGCGATACCCGAAGTTCAAGTGCATGTACAGTGTACATTAGTCCATAGTCCATATCAACACAGCAAATAGAAAAATAATCAATAATAATATAAATTATATAAAAAGCACTGGTAATTCCCATTTCATGAGAAATTAAATGGAAAGGGGCACAGGGGCACACAAGTGATGTAACTGATTGTTATGGGTGATGGCTGTCTAGTTTTACATTCGTATTTGTTTTAAATATACTTTATTCCCTTATTTATTGAACTTGCTGCCCAGAGAATTCACACAGATGTCTGATTAATTTTGTACTCCTTTTGGATAAATAGTGCTTATATTCATATTTTCATATATTTATAGTTTCAAAGATATCCAAAGGTTGCATATGTACTAAATTTCTTTTTTTTCCTGATAATTTGGCATTAAATCTATAATGTCTTCATCGTAAATTATATTAATTGATTTACTTCTATGTACCTGCTATATCCCATAGTTGTAACCTGATCAATGTGTCAGCATCCCAGTTGATCACTTTCAAAGCAAAGTCAACACCAATCTGTATCAAGAATAAAAATAAGAGAATATGGTTAGCAATGCATTGGGTTGATCTAGAAAGAAAGAGAGAGAAAGAATAGAATAAGTGGAACTTATGTGGAGGATAAAACACAATATGGCCTGGGGCCGTATTCTGAAATCGTTCTTATCTTAAATTCGTTCTTATCTACGTCACTTTCCTAAATCGGTATTCTGAAAACGTTCTTATCTTTCTTCTTAACTTTCTTCCTAACTTTCTTCTTATCTTTTGCCTA
>BQKZ01001910.1:7354-18074 GCA_036244855.1 Temnopleurus reevesii | reverse complement strand
TGTGTGTGTGTGTGTGTGTGTGTGTGTGTGTTAGTATGAGAGCGCGTATGTGCGGGATGGGTATAGCAGAATCCCGGGTATAATTTTTTTTAAAGTATTATTTTCGTTTGTAGTCACATGTTGTGATGAAGACTACAATAAATCCTCAGCCTGTTTATTTCATTTAGCAGTGTAGAGTCCAATTATGTAGTCTTTTGTAGGCAACCCGTAAGTCACAAGTTTACTTCAAAGTCAACTCATAAATCATTTATTGTAATAAAAATGTTGAAAGCAACGGTGAATAAGGGCACATTGTGGAAATCCATGCAAACTCCATAGCTGTAGTTTGGTTGTTTGTTTTTCAGCTTTCCGATATTTTTCAGATGAACTTTTGTGCACTATGAAAAGATGCACAACTTATAACATACATTAAATCAAAATGTTTTTTTTTTGTCTGTGGGTTAGCGTACGTATTACTACAATTGGACAAATGCAAATGCAGGGATCCTATCCCCGAGCCACATTTTCATGACCGTGAATTTAAGCTTTATTGACGAAGTTGTGATATTTTATGTATTTATTATTTGCACTACAGTTGAGTCTAAAAGTTCATGCACATTATAACATTGAGACCTTTGTACAGGTTTTTCCCCTACAAAATATTTGTCATATTTTCAAAGAGTCTTACCTGGGTATTGTATATGATTTTGTTATAAATATCACTGCATCATAATGAATTGAAATAAACATAGAGTTTGCATCATCGACCAAAATACTCGAGCACTGTCATCATTTTGTTTTCAATATCATGAGGCCAATTGGGTCTAATGGGCTTGGCTATAAAGGGCTTAGTTATTCTCTTCTTGCTAAGCATGCTAAGACGTCTTACCTTCGTATGCCATTTTCTTAAACCCTGGTCACATAGGACCCCGGAAGCAACACGATTCACCCCCAACTCTTTGTTAGTTGACAGTTGACTGCCTCCGAACAACGAGTCGGGGTGAATCGTGTTGCTTCCGGGACCCTATGTGACCGGGGCCTTAACACAGACACAAACATGAATGTGTCTCTGTTAAGAGCTTGGCACAATAAGTTAAACGACGTCTTAGCACATAGGAGATAGCTAAGACCATTTCTTGCAATTGGCTTTCTTGAGTGTGGAATGGAGCAGAAGGTCAGATAATATCGTCTTATCCAAATCCTTTAGGAAACTTACCGATACTTCCAAGCACTTGCGTTTCCTGTATGGCGCCTATACCCAACATTGTTCGCGTATCATTTTGCATTAAAATAATATGTATTTTAGAATTGATATCAAACAAGAAGAAAAAGCAAGGATAGAGGGGGAACAGGTAGCAATAAAATAAATTGAATTCTTCACTCATCAAGTTTGTCTGTTTTAACAACCAAAGTACACGTCTGAATTGGTGTTATTTAGTGCAATCTATGTATACATAAACACGAAAGTGCTTCCAGAACATGAAGACCCACTGAATTATTAATAAATGGTTTCGTTGGATTTTAAAAATGGACATGGCGGAGGAGAAAATGGGAACATTATTGCCGGATCCCAAAGCGGTGAAGTGGAAACGTCGACGGCGACGGGTAATGTCGATGATATTACCACAGAGAGTTTGTCTCTTTTAGAAAAGGCTCCGTTGCTACCATCAAAGAAAACCGGGAAAGAAAGGCGTCCGCAAGGTAACAGTTATTGTTTCATAATAAATGTGATCTGCTTTTGTACTGTCTTTATAGGGTATGCTATACGTTTTGTTGGAGTAACAATTTCAACTAGGATGACGGGAAGGCGTCCAATTCCGTTATCAAACAGGAATAATATAAAACATAAAGGACTACTAATTGTGGACGTACATGATTATGTACTGTATAAGATCACGTCTTTTAAAGTTTATCAAGATGTCAGTTCATAATATGACACATATTTTCTTCTGTTAATGTTTGCTCAATAATGCTCTCATCTGTAGAATATCATTCACATATTGATTGATTGACTTTATTTTCCGTCATGAGTTTTATTTTCGCACGTATGGATGAATACCGATTGATTTTGTCCAGGATGTCAGAAATGGGCTGTGATTTATGGAAAAATTCCTCGCACAAAAAGATCACTTGATTGTAAATGTATACCGTTATGATAATCGTGACAATAATATCTTTTCTTTTCATTTTCTTTCGATATAGTTTTAGTGATTTTAGTGATTGAGAGGATTGTAATAAAAATGTACGAATTTGGCACTCTGTACACATAACAAAATTGGGGTACAAATTTGCTTTTCTAGGGCTACAATCCGATGTTATACTGACTAAACATTACAAAGGGACGTAGTGTTACCCCAAAATAGGTTACAACCGATGTCATAGCTCAGTCGGTAGAGCGTTTGGCTTGGAAATTAGCGCTCCCTAATAGCGCGGGTTAGAACCCGACAGTTGCTTGCCGCGTTTTAAATATATTTTGTAAACAATTTGTACTCTGAGGAAAATATTAACTTTCTCTTGAAAACGATGAGAACATGCTCATCGAAACTTCGAGAGTGGGTAGGTCCTTTCCAGGACCACTCACATTTCCAAGAAAGATAACTCGTTGTACCGTGAAGCATTATTCTCAATATTTACTTTATAAAGTAAGTGCAATCATTGCTCTCGCAGGCAAATTCTACGTTCCCAAACGTTATGAACTGTTGGGCTTGGCTTTCATTGGTTATGGACTTCTCTACACAAATCGCATCAGTGTTAGTGTCACCATGGCAGCCATGATCAATGCCACCTACACCACTACTGAACCAAGTGGATCAATGGAAAATGTGTCAGTGGAGACTTGCCCTAAACCTAACACTACTGATGACGTCAGTAACAAGGTATGATATGATGATCTCACTTTGAATAAAGTTAGTATAAAATTGTTGGTGTTTTCCGACCAAAGAAGGACTAAAAACATTTTGTGGAATGGCGTATGTGTATGTGTGTGTACTATCCCTCTCCTTCTCTGAATGAAGGCAGAGGACATGGAAATAATTTTCTTCAAAATGTATTGAACACTTTCATAGTTGTTTGAGAAAATTACAACATGATTAATGGTCTACTGTACTTAACTGAGATTATGAATCTGTTTATAGTTTTAGTTCCATCTTACGAAAACCGACCCACCGCGAAGTGGGGGTGGATCTAGGTGTGCGCACCGGGGATGGGAGGGGCAGGGAGGGGGGTGGCGTAAAATTTCAAGTCGGTCGACGCCCCCCCTCCCGTCCTTCAAATCATGGGTGCGCGCGTTGCATCTTTTTTATCTTATTGGCCCGTATTCCGATAGCGAGGTTTAAGTTAACCCTGGTTTAAGTGTGTGGTTTAAGTATGGGAAGCCAAAAGAGGCTTGAATCTATAACAGTCGGTGTTTACTTTACTAGCACATTTGGCACTCATAGTATTCAAAACTGTCTCGAATAAAAATTCAATAGTTTTCGACCTTATTAATGCATGGGTAAAGAGAGCAGTTAACATAAAACTTATACATTGTAAATAAAGTTTTGGCACTTTTGGCTACCCATACTTAAACCACATATTTAGACCAGGGTTAACTTAAACCTCGCTATCGGAATACGGGCCATAGCGTTCTATCTTATTGCACAATCAACATGAATCCTTTGATATCTAATTTTATAGAACGGAGAATTTCTATGGACTGCGCATGAGCAGGAACTAGTTATAGCGGGCTTCTTCTACGGTTATTCAATCTCTCAGATACCCATCGGATGGCTTACGGATAAGATCGGTGGTACTCGGGTCTTCGGCTTTGGTCTACTCGTCTCTGGAATCTGCTGTCTGCTTGGACCCGTAGCTGCTGAGATTGGACCGATGGTTTTGCTAGCTGTCCGGTTCATTTGTGGATTTTGTGAGGTATCTTAATCCTCAGTCACATAGAAGCCCCGTAGCGACACGATTCAACACGACTCTGTTTTTTCTGAGGCAGTTAACTGTGAACTATAAACAAAAAGAGTCGTGTTCGATCGTGTCGCTTCCGGGATCCTGTATGACTGGGGCCTTACGATTCCTATTAATGACATAGGCCAAAGATGCGTTGGGGAATCCGCGTATCGCTGCCTAGTAATCATTTTGGACCCAAGGGTGGAAACCTTAATTTCGTTCAGGAATTACGAAACCTGTGGGGGTGGGGTGGGGGGGGGGATCGAGGGCTGCAATCCCGTTCACTTTGTTTTTCAGTACGAATTTTAATTGTATACATGAATATACAAATGAAATACGCAAGAGATGAATAGGGTAAATATTCATATCACAACAAGCCCCCCTCCCCCACCCCCATAAAAAATAATAAAATGTATTTTGTTGATCTTACCTTACAGGCAACCAATATTGGCCACAGACAGGCAGCATGAGATGCCGAGATTTATGTATTTCTTGAGAACGTCTGCAATAAACATTTCGTGGTGTAGTGTTTGCTCATACTAGCAGATATCATTTCGAGGTTGAAACTACTACTTGATGTTACAAAATTACAAATAGGCGCAAAATAAATACCGGCAATAAAACACCTGCGATGATATATTACAAAGAAAAAAAGAGAAAAAAAGGAGAGATTCCATCTAAGTTGCTGCAGATGAAGATTGCACAATTAAAGTTTAATATTCTCTTCTTTTCTTATTCACACCTTTTTCCCGAGGGAGGAACTCTGCCTTCCATGGGGTCCATGTTTTCTCGCTGGTTTCCAGGAAATGAAAACTCCCATGCATTCGCTATTGGTATGGCAGGTAAGCATATTATTATCATTGAACTATAAATAATGACAAAGTTCATTACTTAATGATTTTAGATGTGTTCACCATCAGTCAAGATCAAAATTATGCTGTTCCATAAATTATTATTATACAAATATTTCTCAAAAATTTTTCTGTCGGGGGACATTTATAAGCTGAAATACCGACTTGTTCTGACACGTACATACACATGTACACCTATACACACATACATACACACATCTACACCACCACACACACATACATACACTTTACTCATTTCATTTTGATATTATTCAACGGAACGCGTCGCTTCATCGTTTTTATATATATATATATATATAATAATAATATACTATACTTATAAAGCGCATATCACATACAATGTCTCTATGCGCTGATTATAGAGAAAAAGCAAAGAGAGAAACAATAGTTATTAAGTACATGTGCTCAGCAAAGAAATTAAAATTGAACTCAGCATTTGAAGGCTTTTTTATGTTTTTAGACGTGCACACACACACACACACACACACATATACACCTACACACACCCACACCCACACGCGCACGCGCACACACGCACATGCCTCGCACTCTATGATCATTATTTATCATTTTTACTACTTTGAATCCACGTTGTGACTTTCGAGATATCTGGAAATGAAACGAAAATAAATAAACAAATGAACCGGGATAAAAACTAAATAGATAATTCAAACAGAAAATACGATTTCTCTAATATTGAAGTTGAAATTCAATTCCCCATCGTCTACTGAATGTAATTCTTAGTGCATGTGATGAGATTTTGCTCGATCACCCCATTCCCTCCCCATACATAATGCACATAGTCCATTAATCAATGTAAACTATTACAGATATTTTTTCTTCATATTTGATTAAAGGTTCTAAATTTGGAACTTTCTTTGGCTCGATTATCTCTGGATTATTAGCAAGTTCAGAATTTCTTGGAGGATGGCCATCAACGTACTACGTGTTTGGTAAATATACTGGACATCTACGGTATAAGCGACACAATCTTAAAATGATGATTTGTTTTAATGTCAATTTCTGTAGACACCATGATCATTCATAAACATCCCAACATTATTCATGATTATGATTGAATAAGCATATCATTTTAAAGGGCTATACTTTTTATATACGCCCTAATGTTTGTTTAAACATTTTCAATTTAAACGAGAAAATTTATTTTTCTTTGAAATGCACTTCTTAAACCGATAGAAAAAATATCTAGATTATGATAAAGTGTGTAATGAATGGAACGATAGGAAAAAAGGATCCCATTTGATAAAATGGTATTTGACCCTGTGCAATTTCCCTCCTTATACACTTATTGCTTATTCTCTATTATCTAATTCAGAGGAGCAAATTTCTTCATATATGCAATTACAGTTATCATATCCTGTATGTCGCCACCCTTCCACAAATAAATAATCATTTTGGAGCAAAATAACTAATGAAGACAAAGACATAACTCCATGGTTCACTTGTTAAGCTAGGCTAATACTTGCATGATTTTGTGGCACCATTGG
This sequence comes from Temnopleurus reevesii, assembly GCA_036244855.1. NCBI lineage: Eukaryota > Metazoa > Echinodermata > Echinoidea > Temnopleuroida > Temnopleuridae > Temnopleurus > Temnopleurus reevesii. Next base: position 11,779 of record BQKZ01001910.1, on the reverse strand, counting down.
CACGACTTGAGTCGTGGCAGTGCGGAAACTAGTCGTGAATTGACATGAAGTGTGCGTAGACTCGTCGTGACTGCGTGCCATATCGGGATGAGAATTTTGTAATGTTCAAAATTCTGGTCCCGACCCTATTTCTTGGCCGGGTCGTGAACTACGCGCAAACTGTTCTTGAATTTGTCGGTACAATGCGGGATGATGCGTGCCATATGGGTTGCAGTGTGAGTCATTCCAAGACTGTCACCAACTGCCCGAAATAGCCCCCTAGCCATCCATGCCAAGTATGTCATCCCGGAGACACTGCAGTATTAATACACCGTCCGAATTGCGCAAATTCGTTGTGCCAATGCGGGAATTGCGTACAATATGCTCAAACCCTGCGCAAGCTAGGCGTGAACTCATTTAGCTAGTTCGTGCCAATGTGGAGATGGATTGGCACACATTAGTGAACTTTTCGTAAACTCATTGTAAAGTATGCGTGAACTGTTCATGTATAGGCCTAGTGCAGCTAGGAGCCTCCCAGTTCGTGCCTCCCCCCAAAATGGCACGACTTGCCACGACAAAATCGCGCCCAAAAGTTTTGCAAGTGTCAGCCTGGCTTCAGTCGTACGAGTCCTTGTGTAATTAACTTTTCTAGGTACCATCACCGTTTTGTGGGCCCTCCTGTGGGCAGTGCTTGCATATGAGAGTCCGCATCTTCATCCGAGGCTGTCAAGAGAAGAGTTCGATCATCTGTCATCGGACGCAGTCATCACCGAAAAGGTGATTTAAAAATACATTTATTTCCAAAGAAACATTAGCATCTATTGCGCTTTTTGTACTTTTTATGTGATCATTGGCAAACATAGATTAAACAAATATGTTTGGGTCCTTTTGCTTTTTTTCAAGCCGGAAACGACAGTACGTTATTCCTTCAAGGTGAGCAGAACAATAATAAGTTCTCTGGCCTTCAAGAGGTTGAAATGAGCAAAGGAAATTATTTCACTGTACTCTCACTCACTATACCCTTTGTCTATTGATTGTTTTGCCAACCTCTCGATATGCTTCTTTTCTTGTTTCCCTCTATTTTTCTCTTACGTGCATAATCTAACTGCCATTTCCGAACACAATTTATTTCCAGACCAGCAAAGTCACGGTACCATTCAAGGCAATACTATTGTCCGTCCCAGTCTGGGCTATCATCATCTGCTGTTTCGTTGGAACATGGTCGAATAATGTCGTTTTTACCAACCAACCAATTTATCTGAAGCAGGTGCAAGGCTTGGACATAGAATCAGTAAGTAACAGAATTTTGATCTTTAATAAAAGCCCTAGTCACATAGAAGCCGGGAAGCAACTCGATTGGATATGACTCTTTATCAAATTCACAGTTAATTGTCTCCGATTTTGAACCGTTGTGAATCGTGTAGCTTCTGGGCTCCTATGTGACTGGGGCATTAACCCCAGTCACATAGGAGCCCCGACTGAACACGATCCAACACGGCTCTTTAATAATGGACAGTTTACTTTTAACTAAACTTCGAGTCGTGTTGAATCGTGTTCAACTTCTATGTAACTGACCTTAAGACGTAGCTCCCTTCTCTACTGGATGAAAAGTCAAACAAATCACGATATCTTTTGTTTCTTAACGGTTCTTTTGAAAGGCATTGTAGAACATGGTTTCATCTTCACACTTTCCAGGTATTAAATGCTACCTAAATGGCTGACGGTGTACATAATCTATGCTAACAAAATACCAAGCTTCAAATCAGCGTCTTGTGCTTCAAAATGACATGAGAAATATTACCAACACACGAACACTGCAGGAATAGTGAGTTTGTGGTACACTAAATTCAAATTTCATTTATGTTATATATATATTAATGGGGTGTATAACTTCTTATACTTTTTGTATTCTTTGTTGTTTTTCTCATCAATCTGAATTTAATAACATCTATAGGTCATTCATTCAGATTGTTTTATTGGACAAATGAAAGCAATTTTCGTTTAAGATGAACACGATGTAAACTATTTCCGTGAAATTAGGTCGAACGCCAATTCAATGCTCCTTTGTAATGGTATTCAAATCAGAACCGGCTTATTGTTATTGTTGTGTCCGCACATTCTAATACACGGCGTTTGGCTCTATTGTCCATGATCCACTATATTTTGCGGAAATATTTTATATCTTGATGAATAACATTCAATTTATTATCGTGTCGTTTCGTTACGTGCATGCCATCCCACGACTGTGCTATTTTCTTACTTCATACAATTAGATTGGAGTGCTTTCGTCAGTTCCCTATCTAGCAGAAGGTGGCATGCTAGTCATTGGCAGCAAGATTGCAACCATACTGATTAATCATAAAACACTTAGCATCGGTAGTACAAGAAAACTGCTCACGTTCTTAGGTAAGTCATTGTCCCTAGGTCAGTAGTTTTAAACAAATATGAAAAATATTTTCCTGAAGCAAGAACCTGGAAATTCGTGTTTGCGTTGAAAAATAATTTGATAGAAGGGAAAACTGTAAAAACTTAAAGACACAGTGCTAGCTCAACCAGAAACACTTGCTTAATCAGCTGGAACTCGTTAATTTAAATCCCAATGGACTATTTCTATTTAGATATGGGCTACTCAAAAATTAAACGAATGTTCTAAATTACGATGACTTATTGACCTGGGTTAAACCTCGCTATCGGAATACGGACCAAAGAAGTTGGATGAACGGAGTCACTGTTATAAAAAAAATTGCAATCACGTTCATCGTCAAATGTTTAACGACATCGATTTCAGTTTCAAATGAGGAAATTTGGAATGAACTTCTTCATTTGTATCCCCTCAACATTGATTTATTCCAGGACTTGGATTCTCCGCTCTTTCGTTCCTCCTTCTGGCATACACCGGATGCAACGCCGCCCTCTCAGTCGTACTTATGACCAGTGCCACAGGATTCAACGGTCTCTGTACTAGTGGCTACTTTGTGAACTTGGTTGATATCGCACCAAGGCTCGCTGGGACACTCACAGGGCTTGTCAATGAAGCATCAGCAGTTTCAGCAGCATTAGTCCCATATGTGATCAGCCTTTTCACGACAAATCAGGTATTTGGAAAGTGCAGCATAACTGTTCATGTTGGGAAGCAATCACGAAACATTTACATATTGGTAGATGCTTAGGGTCTATTTCATTGGACAAACATTTTGTTGAAGTCCAAAGTAAGTTCCAAGTCAAAGATTACACAGAATTGGGTTCGTGTTGACCACTTCTTGGCAAATCACTTACCGGAGTTTTCATATTCCAAAGTGACATTATTCTGGGTCATATTTTTCCATTAATTGGAGTTTGCCACAAACGAATTCCTTCCGTGGCAATCTGAACCAAATGCGATGAGTTTCGTTTTTAAACATAAATATTCTGCACATTTACACATGTGAATAAATTTGTATATATATCAACTAGTTTCACATCACTTTCTTCACCCTGAACATTACTGATCTTTCACCTTTAAATGTAAAATGTGACCCTTTTTGATTCTCTGTTCATTAATATTTTGGATTATTATCTATATGAGAGTTTTAAGCCTTACAATATTAAGCCATATTGTACGGCTTCAATTTTACGCTTGCGGAAAGCAGTGACCAGCCTTTTGGTATATGTAAAGATAATAATAATTATATTGGATGGCTTCATTTCATGAAATACCAGGAATATTGCACTCGTTAGGGCCAATATTGCACTCATCTTCGATTCGTGCAATATTGCCCCAACTCGTGCAATATTCCCTGGTATTCCATTTATTGCCATCCAATATTATATAATTATTTTGGTTTATGTTGTCTTTATTATTGTTGACCAGGCTGATATTCGTGGATGGCAGATTATATTCTTCATATCAAGCGGTTTGGCCATGCTTGGCTGCCTTGTCTTCATTGTCTTCGGAACTGGGGAAGAGCAAGAGTGGGCCAAGCCATCGAAAGAGGATACCCAACATATTACATCTGATACTTGAAATAAGAGTCTACCCAATAATAATATTTATTCATCTGGAGCAGAAAAATCAGATGAACAGAACCAAAACAGCTTGAGAAAAATCAGAAAACTTATAAGACAGCTATGAATGTTTAAATATCTACACAAATTGGCAACTGATGACGACATAGTTGCACAATTGACCATTCATCTTTGTTTATTGCATTCATATCAGTGTTATAAAACGTTGCTTTTGTCCCCCAAAACATGATCCCCCCAAATTTTAACTGTAGGGTATCTTCATGCTAGATAGATAGATATGCAAAACCTACCTATGACGTATTCGAGATACGTCAGCGTATTCGCAAAAAAAATCAAAAAGCTGGCTTAAACGTGCTGTTGTTATAATGCCAGTATACCACAGCAAATTATGCTTAATGGCAGTAGACGATTTTAACGAAAGTCTAAGGAGGGGGGGGGGGG
>BQKZ01001909.1:60008-72689 GCA_036244855.1 Temnopleurus reevesii | reverse complement strand
GTATCCCCTTTCCCAGCCCACTACCCCACCCCCCTCCTTCCTCGGCCCATCCTGGATCTGCCACAGTATTCCCAACAACATATATGTTCCGATTTCTGTTTTCCGATGCAACCCTCCCTACTGTCTGAATGCTATCCCCAACATGCATCAGAGAGGGGGTGAAATATTGCAAGAGCCAACTCTAGATATATCCACACACTGGTATGAATTAAGGGTCACGTCATTGCTCATAGACCGACATATCCATCTCCATTCATTGTCAACAAACCCACAATAAAAACATGCATCGTATTCTTACCTTCAACCCTCCCTGAGCATCCGGCGGGACCTCCTTCGACAACTCCGCTGGTAACTCGAGCCCGGACGTCTAAACAGCCACAGTGCATACAGGAATATCGGCAGAAAATTATGCTCCAAGTCTACAAAATAGGAAAATGTAAATGTATCTCTTCGGTGTCAATTTATCTCGTCGCTGGCAGTTCCGTGTTTTCCCGTTTGCAGTCAACTTCTTGTGAATAAGGAAATCACTTTCGAATAAAATGTTTCGAAATCTCCATAAAAGATCGATTCAACTGATTGAAGAAAATCCGCTTGGAGTTCAGTGCAATTTCGGAATTAACTATTTTCAAGGGAAAAATAATCAAATATTACGTAATTGATATTGGTCCCGTAGTCATTTTGGAGTTCCTTTTTATCTTCGTAGCGTCAATCCTTCGATGCCATTTTCCCAAAAGTATGTGAGCAACGAGTTATAAGAGCTCTGTGATTGCGTGTGACGTTTCGCTAGCGATGGGACACATTAAAGTCGGTCATTTGATGCAGTGTCGTAAACAGTTTGCTAACTTCAGTCAAGGAGGCCCGCGTCAGGTGATCCTTATGAAATGCTTTGCACTAGTGTGTGTCAACTGAAGTGACCGCTTATAACAAACGACGACAAAATTTGTTGTCAGTCATTGGACGAAAGTGTGCCACATTCTTACGAGTATCGGTGAAATAGATGGACCAAGTTCAACAAGAGCAATCGGTTTATTTTACTCCATATTAAGGATAAAAAAAATAGTAATAATAAAAAGAACATGTATGATTTTGCCGTAAATTGGGTACGATATTAAGCCCCGGCCACATATGGCCCCGGAAGCAACACGATTCAACCTGACTCTTTGTTCTGAGGCAGTTAACTGTGAATTAACAAAGAGTCTTGTTGAGTCGTGTTGCTTCCGGGGCTCCATGTGACCGGGGCCTTAAGGAGGACCGGTGAATTTTTCATAATTATCAGAGACGTGGCGCAGATAATATCAGAGACATATATATATCAGAGATATATATCAGAGACGTGGCGCAGATAATCTGTCTAGATTGAAGAGCGCCATCAAATCCAACAGCAACAACATTTTATAATTATAGTGTACACTTTTCATTTACAAACTTTCACTTTTACGCTTTTAAACCAATATTGATTCTCAAAGAGTATATTCAGCTGTGCAAAAGCCTGTCACTCTTCAAAGTTCATCACCCGGGACTTCATGATCATGGGGCTATTGTGAATGCTCGAATGAAATTGTTTACTTTGTCCCAGTCTGCTCACAGTGACATTGCGGCCATTGGAAAGGAAAGCTATCTCATCGCTGAATTATATATTTTTTTTTTCCAGTACGAGGTATCAATCACTAAACGTCCTAAATATAGTGCGGCATGCACGTCAATGGATGGAATTCACTTTAGGAAATGGCAATAATTCGACAATTTGATTGCTCAAAAATAACCCTGGACGATTTCAAGCACATTAAAAATACACACATATTATTATATCGTTTTAGATTGATGTGCCACTCAACAAAATACAGAAAATCATTAAAACGATATTAAATGTCAAAGTAACGAATGGCGCAATCAGCAGCATACAATTTCCTGACAATTAACCAGTGCTAACTGTGTTTCCTTTTTTCTTTCTGTCTTGTCACTGCTAGTATTTTAAGAAGATTGTAAAAAAAAAAAAAAAGAGAGAATATTCATCTACCTACTCACTATACCTTCCAGATATTTCATACGCTTTGCGCATGCACACATCGAAAGCGTAGGGTATGTCCTTGCAGACTAAAGGCCCGTTCACACAGGAGCGACAAAACGCTGCGACAAATCGCCGCGACATGTAGCCGCGTTTTGTCGCAGCGACAAACCGTGCACACTGGAGCGTTTTGTAGCGCGATATATGCAAATTATAATATAATTATGCAAATTATTTTCTGTCATAGCAACTGAATGAAAATGGCGGAAGAGGATCTGCTGCTTCTCTTACTCTCGAGACAGAGAAAGCGCCGTATACATTGGGTTCACCCAATTAATGCTGCCAGAGACATAGAAGGAGATTTTGCTCAGCTGTTCCCACGTCTCCTGGAAGACGATGAGCGGTTTACTAATTATTTTAGAGTAAACAGGTGCCAATACAACGAGATTCTGTCAAAGATCACCCCCCTCATCTGGAAGAAGGATACCAACTGGAGACCAGCACTAACACCGGACGTCCGCTTAGCGGTCACGCTGAGGTAGGTATCCCGTAGGTTCTCCCGTGTCCAAAATGAGGATACTGATCCCTCATCCGCACACTCAATTACCCACGCACTTTCGTGAACCCCTCATTTTCCGTTAGTTTCTAAAAATCACATAATGCGAATTTGCCTCTTTTATCGGTTAACATTGCAAATAGATTATTAGTTGTTTTTACTTACGAGGCCCAATTGATATGATTTCTCATTCTCAGAATTAATCGTGAACTCATTTTTGAAGGGAATTCGAATGACCTATGAGATCATCAATAATTTAATCATCTAAATAGTCAATGCGGTTATAAGGGGGCGCCAGAATTTGTGCTCAGTCCCCCGGGGGTGATAAGGGGGGGGGGGGGGGGGGGAAATTTGAGCCGATGACGTTTTTTTAATTTTTTTTTATTTCTTTATTTTTTTGTTGCTTGTCAGCTCCCCGTCGGGCGCCAAATTGGAGGTGATGACCTTTTTTCTCCCTCTTTTTTTTTTTTTTTTGCTTGTCATCTCACCCGGGAGGGGCGGGGTCGCCAAATATTGTGCTGAGCCCCCGGGGGCGCCAAATTTGAGTTGTAAAAATTATATTTTTTGTTTGTCAGCTTAGGCGGGAGGGGCGGGGGCGCCAAATTTGGGCTCGGTCCCACGGGAATGAAAATCCTGGGTGAGCGCCTGGGTATTATGAGTATATGCAATTTCTATTCCTCGTAAACCTTTACAACAGTGATACAGTGGGACATCGTTTTAAAGAGGTCGGATATAGCGAGATACCTGTTTTAACAATATAACGTTTGAAATTAAAAAGTAGAATGTACCGACTCCCAAAATAGTGTACAAGTGTTTGGGTTACACAATAACTATCTCATGAAAACAATAAGTTTTGTTTGCAGAATGATGTGATGAAATATTATATCCAAAGCAAATTTTATTCATTTGACCGACCCTCGCACACGGCATTTGGGAGTGGGTAACGCACCTGCACAAACTTAACAACCCTATGATGTGAATTGTCTTAGCTCTTCACTGATAAGGAAACACACAAAAATGCACAAATATACACACATACCTGTATAATAACACACACATACACACACACTCACATACACACACACCAAAAAAAAAAAACCTCCTATTCTCTTCACGCTAAATGAGATAAACATGTGATGTTATCAGTAAATACTTTCTCTTCAAAGTAATGCCTTTTATACATCAAATAAATTTTATTGTGATAAGATCTATTATGCATATGTAAGCACATAATAAATAAACATAAATATTGTAAATATAGTATAATATGTAATATAGCATATAGTTGATACAGTGTATAATATGACATAATATATAATAAATATATGTAAATAATACTGTACAAACATGTTTAAAAAAACCCACATAATATTCATAGGCAAATACAAATTAAAAGGGAACCAATCCTTGGGATTGTCATAATCTCATGAAACGAAGTAGAATCAGATGAACAAACTGTGAAAATTTTAGCCAAATCGGACCACCTGCTCAAAAGTTACGACTTTTTAAAGTCACAGAGATTTGACAATCAATGTGGTCAATGGGGATCTGTGCGATCGGCAAAACGGGCAGAACCTGTGACGTCATGCCGGACAACTCCTCGTTCACTTTGTACATCGAATATTTAAATGCAAAATTTAGAGTAAGGTTGCAGCATGAATCTTTATAAAATACATGCTGAATCAATACAGAAATACTATACCCCGACTGAAAATTTTGTTGACTTTTCCAAGAAATGGGAGAAAATGTGAATTTTTTTGTACAAAGTGAAAGAGAAGTTGTCCGACATGACGTCAGAGACTCTGTTCTAATTTGCCGGTCGCGCGGATCCCCATGAGCGGTAGTGATCGTCATATCTCTGTGACTTTTGAAAATTCTCAAGTTTTGAACGGGTTGTCCGAATTTTCTCAAATTTTTAAAATCTGTTCATGTGATCTTTCTTCATATCATGAGAGCAGGATAATGGGGATGGTTTTCCTTTAAGGAGGTACGAAGAAAAAACCATGGAACTGTATTACCACCTATTAAGAACAGATAATTGTTATTTAATACATCCCGGTGAAAAGAAGAAAACATTTTACTCTGTTCAAGCGATTGATGATGGTTCTCAATTTAAGAATCGCAAATGGCGCTATGCAGTTTTAACTCAAATGACGTCATATACGTTGACTTGCCCTTTTCCGGTTACGCATATTTGCATGTGTTTTCATACTGGGAAACATTTGAATGCTTTAAAATACATTTAGATTTCTACTGTTTACTATATTCATACAAGAAAACCGATGTATTATTCATTGTATTGAATAAATATATTGATAACAGTTCAATCTATCTTTGTCAGAAAAGATGGAGGCACCAATAATACTCATAATACATTGTAATACATTAAAATTTGTTTTATTATTGAATCCACCAGGAAACTTTTGAGATTTGCAAAGTTGTCCCTTTCCCCTCTAAAATACCAAATACTGGTAAAGAGAACTGTGGTCATACACTTTTTATACAAGGAAAAACTATGGTAAATAGTTTGACGAGGCTTTCTATGGGAAAAATGTTTGTAAAGGGCCTTTGATATCAAACAGATATATAAAGTGAGATTCACACTTAGAAACTTTAAGCAACTACAACATACAAGCAGAAACTCAGCATATAAGTTAGTTGTTCGGTTAAAAAAGCAAGAATGCAGCTTACCATAGTAGCATTGTATAAGAAACAAATGCGAGAAGACAACTTGTACAAACTCGCACCAAAACATCTGTACTCTTCAAACCTATGTACACTATAGTATTCTTGCAAATCAATAAAAACTTCTGGTTCCATTGTATGAAAAAAAGTTTCAGAAAAAAAGATAGATAGCCCTGTGGAAAAAAAGTTGAAGTGCAAAGCAAAATGAATAGTTCATCAACAAAGTGCAACGATTACAGTTTGCATTCTGTTTCATATCATATACTAGTATGTATATAAACGTGTGAAAAAGAGAAATACCAAAGGTTTGGAAGTACCATTAACATAGCTGCCAACCAGTACGGATTCCTTTCCACATTTCAACTCTATTACACATAGCAAGGGAGTGTTGAATTGAATAGATATTCAAGATCAGTTTACAGGCGAAGAAGAATATAAACCAGCACACCTGTTTCTCCCATAAAAATGCTTTTTCATCCACCGAATGAATGTTTTGCTGCTATACAAAATGGCATACCTCTCGATCTTATAAATAGCTTCCAGATGCTTTCCAGCTGATGCCATTGATTCAAGGAGACAAAAAGGTGGTATTGTGGACATAACAATGTCTTACTTAATTACTGATTGCCAAATAATAATGTACTCCAAAAGCAAGTAAAATAGGAGAAAAATACGGATTTCGGTTGGCAGCTCTGCATTAATTACATTTATGATGAAAAATTTGAACTCCTATTTTTAATGCAATTAAAGGGAAACCAACTCCTGGTATCATTGTGCTGTCATTGAATGAGGAAAAATCAGATGAACGAACTGTGAAAAATTAAGCAAAATCAGACAACCCGTTCAAAAGTTATTAACTGTCAACGTCACAGAGATATGGTGATCCCTACCGCTGATAAGGATCCGTGCGATGGGCAAATTCAACGGACTTTGGGACGTCATGTCGGACAACTCCTCATTCACTCTGTAAACAAAATTTCACATTTTCTCTCTTTTCTTGGAAAAATAAACAAAATGCCAATTTCGTCCATATGTCCATAGTGAATGAGGAGTTGTCCGACATGACGTCACAGATTCAGTTGGTGTTGCCGAGCACACGGATCGTCAAATCTCTATGACTTTGAAAATGTATAACTTTTGAGCGGGTTGTCCGATTTTGCTCAAATTATGACAGTTCGTTCATCTGATTTTTATCTATTAAATGAGAGCACGATTACTCCAGGGGTTGGTTCCCCTTTAAAGTGACCATACAGACAGTGAGATTTCAAATCCACAAAATTGTCTACTGTTGTAATTTACGATTCATTCTCTTTTGAAGCTTCGTAAATGATTTTGTGGATTTCAAATCTCACGTGAGTCTGGGTGGCCTCAGGTAGTCCTCTGCAGATGCTGCTCATAGACTTAAAAAATGTACTGTTCACATCATCTTGTTTACAACTTCTTTCATTGAGGTATGAAATTATTCTGTCATCCACTGATTCTGTTTTTTTTTTCCGCTTTCCCTCGCGGGATGATTGCTTGCTTGTCTGGATTGGCTCTCCTGGTGAAAATTCGGAATTGGCCGCTGTCGATGCCGATGTCGATGATGACTCTCGATAATGATCAACCGTCTGCTGTTTGGAAATAAGCAAAACAAAAAATGTAACTGAAGTAATTTTTTAAATGACAAAAAATGGGAGCGGTGAAAGAAAGGGGAAATACTTGGAAGCCAATTAATTTTCAACTCAACTAATTCCGTAAGATATCACTCAATGGAAATATTTTCATACATTAAAATTTACCACTTTGCAGCTAAATCCAGCTGAATTTTGTAATTAACCTGAGTGCATAAAAAATGCCTGCATTCAGTGAACAAGCTTTTAATCCTGTGGAATGTTGAATTAATTTATCAAAAAAGGAGCATTTTTGGATGCTAGGAAAACCTAAAGCCATATCACAAGACCTCACCCACAAGTTATCATTGCAACTTGAATTACTTTCTTTAATCGTGAAAAAAGACCTCTGCCTTTTTGATGCAAAGAAAATGTTACTGCTAGTAAAGTGAAATAGATAAGCCAAGTTTATAAAATAACTAGATGAATCCTCGACCGCACATGGTTGAAATTTATGCCTCCGCCATCAAGCAATCATAAAGATAAGTACGGCTTGTTCAATGCCATCACATATCAAAAACATTTCACAAATTTTGGGCACTGCGTCCTTTGACCCTATGAAGCCAAAATTTCATCAGTTGTTCCTTGTATGTTTATATATAATTAAGCTACACACTTTAACCCTATTTTAACTGGGCTTTTTGAGACCAAGTTTATACTTAGCTGTATACTTTAAACTTGGCTGTAGATTGTGCAATCACCGTGAAATTTTGCACACATATAGAGCAGAGTGTAAGCTACAAGATTGTATGGTTTGATTATCCGAAAAATTCCTAATTTCTATTTTTGAATTAAAAAATGCAAATTTATACATGAAATCACACTTTCTGCTCTATTTTCCTCAATAAAGCACCTAGAAGGCTCATTTTTGGTGTGAATATTCTTTATAATATCCCTCATGACACAACTTGAAAAAAAATTGGGTATGACAATTTATTTCTTATGTTTTTTATTGTTTTATGAATTTCTTATGTATTTCTTTGTTTTTTTTACCTTTTGTTTTCTATTGTTTTTTCGATGAAATGTATTGCAGATTTATTATTGAAGCATTTTTGTGCTAAAATAAATTAGTTTCTGCACATAAAACCAAAAATAACTATATCTTTATGGATTCTGACTGAAATCCCAATTTACATTGACTTTGCACACAAAATCACGTTTTTCGAGCCATTTTTGGTCTGACATGCATGTACAAAAAGTGGTGCGGTGGCATAACTACATGCCCGATTTTCGCGAAAACAATAAAAGTTGCGCAGGGCTTGAAAGAAAAAATTCAGAGAGTCTTGTGGTGAAAAAAATGTTCTCGGCGGAGTGATCGTAAAATTTGTCGAGGGGGGGGGGGTCAAATTGACCCTTTCCCCAGTTGGAATAGGGCTAAGTTTGACCCATTGAATTAAAAATCTAATCAGTTCAGCCTCACATGCTTATACATACTAGAGCCAAGTTTAGTCAAAATCCCTCTAGCAGTTCTGCACTTATCCCAGTAACAATGTCCGGACGGATGCACGGATGGACAGACAACCCGAAAACGTACCACCTTACGGTAGCGGAGGCATAAAAAAAAATCTGTATAGCGGTTTTAAATTGTCAGGTTTCTGAGTTTCTGACGGATGAACAACCTGAAAACATAATCCCTCCTGCATCACCTTATGGTGGCGGAGGTAGGAAACTATATTTACTCACATCAATTAGTTCTTCTTCTGATGCTTCTACATGCATCTCCGGAATATTGCTGTCCGTGCTATTAAAAGAAAAGGAAGAGAATACTACAGTTCAAATTGAGATTTCAAGATATTAAATGTTAAAGATATGTACGGCTTGTTCCATGCCATCAGAAATCAAAAGCAGTTTACAAATTTTGGGCACTGTGACCTTTAACCCCATGAACCCAAAATCTTATCAGTTCTTTCTCACACTCTTATACATACTTAAGCCAAGTTTGGACAAAATATGTACACCAGTTGAGTTCTGAACTTATTGCGGCAACGGACGGACAACCCGAAAACATAATGCCTCTGACACTACCTTACGGTAGCAGATACATAAAAATTAGGGCAGAATAAATTTGGCAGATAAAAAGATATAATAGAAATAACGAAGATTAATATCCAAGAACTAAAACAAGAAACAATTGGGCTTTTGTGCTGTAGAAAAGTATTGTTTGACCCTTTAACCTCTACCCTCCCCTGAGGAACATAAGGTTTTTCCCTGAAATGTAGATATTCCAACGGGTGATACCAAGACTAAATGTACAAATGTTTCCGGTTACCCTACTTCTTACCTTGGTGTGATAACGCTTCTGCTCCGTACCACTCCACACCCTTTTTAAGACATGTCTGTTAACCCAAGTACACTTTATTGAATCAAAATAATATATTGAAAACAAATAATAACTTACCTATTCATAGCCATGAATGGCCGAAGAAATTCCAACTGCTTGGCAAATTTATAGGGCCTGCTCGAGGTTGCCTCCTGCCCACTCTTCTTCAGGGATTCTCTTTCACTTCTGCGATAGGCATCTTTGATACCCTTCCATTTTTTTGAGACCTCTTTAGCTGTAACATAATGGGAAAAGAAAACATGAATATTATGAAAAAGAGAGGTTAACAAGATAAGTATAAAAAAGGCATTACCAGAATGTTGTGTACAATTTTTCATAAATTATCCTGTAATGTAATACGTTTGCTTTTTCTGCACCATTTTTTTTTTAATATTAGTATTTTGTCATCTGACATTTTTTTTTCTCAGATACCTTGCCTCAGGAGATTCTTATCACAGCTTGGGATATAGCTACAGGATAGGATTTAGCACAATTTCAGAAATGATCCCTGAAACCTGCGATGCAATTTGGACTGCACTTCAGCCAACATGGATGCCCACCCCAAACAGAGAAAAGTGGGAGACAGTTTCCAATGGCTTTCTAACAAGGTTTGTTTATTTTGGGGTACATTTTCAATACTTGATTTAGTAAGATTAGCCATCAGTCTTCACTCAAATAATTTTCAGAGATGTCATTACATTTAAAATCATGTATTAAGAAAGGGGTTTAATTTGTTTCAAAACTTTGGCAACACAACATGATTTTACTCTGCCATTATACAATTTCTTGCAAAATAATTTTTGAAATATTACTAATATATATGATTTTGAACATTTTGTTCAAGTTTTGTGAAATTCTGTAGACATTCCTTTTCTCATTATTATTAATATCATATCATTTTAATCAGGTAAAAATAAATAAAACTTAACTAATCAAATCTCCATTTATATTTCGATTTTCAGATGGAATTTCCCGAATTGTATCGGGGCCCTTGATGGGAAACACGTGGTAATCCAAGCCCCGCCAAACACGGGCAGTAACTACTACAATTACAAGGGCACTTTCTCCCTTGTCTTGATGGGTCTGGTAGACCACGATTCAAATTTCCTTGCCATAGACGTTGGGGCTTACGGAAGGAATAGTGACGGGGGAATCTATTCTCATTCCAACCTCGGAAAAGCGATGGCAGAAGGACTCCTGGACACACCAGCAGATAGGCCTTTCCCAGGCTGTGAAGAGCCGATGCCACACGTCATTGTGGCCGACGAAGCGTTTCCTCTAAAAAGGTACATTTACATACACTAAGTATTCTTATTTTCTGATCTTTAAAATTTAACTATTTTGTGTATCACAATCAAAAGCTTCGCTACCATTTCATACAAGAATTGAATTTGAAACAGAAGTGGTTATATTATTACATCAATCAGATAATCTTACATCATATGAATTATGAGAGGTAATTTTGTAGAGGATTAATTTTATTTCTTCGACACACGTTTTTGTTCTTCTTACAGGAACATGATGCGGCCATTTCCGGGATCAGAACTGACACATTCAAGGCGCATATTCAACTATCGTCTTAGTCGAGCTCGTCGTATTGTTGAAAATGCGTTCGGGATGCTTGCTGCAAGATGGAGAGTCTTTAGACGTCCCCTTATGACGGCACATGAGACCAGCGTAAAGACCGTCAAGGCAGCATGTGTGCTACATAATTTCCTCAATGGAACAATGGCTGAACGAGAACACGGAGGAGTACCACCCAACAGCAACATGACAGAAATGAAGGCTATTGGCTGCCATGGGTCATCTGATGCAATGAAAGTGAGAGAGGCATTCACAAGATATTTCAACTCAGAAGGATCTGTAAGCTGGCAAGATGAATCTGTTCTTCCAAAGTGAACTTTCAGCCTTCCCTCCATTTCTCGAGTTTCCAACATTTCCATCCTGTGAAATGTTTATCTGCTTGCTACATACAGTACAGTACATTTCAACTCAAATCTTTTTAGATTTCAGATACAAGTTACAATATTGCTTTTTTGTGCAAAAGTATATTTTCTTTCAGCTGACATTGAGGAATGTGTGTGAAAATGGTCTATAGACTGGTTACTTCAAGTTTATTCCTTTTCCCAGATCAGCAGGAGTTTTACAATTCTCAAATCTTGACGTGTTCTCACATGTGTGTCAATTAAGGAATGAAGTAACAATTACCCGCAGAGAATTGGTAACTTTGTGAAAGATATACAACTTTGAAGCGCCATTCTCAATGTTTTACCCATTAAACCAGTGTAAGCTTTTTCCATCTTTTAATGAGTTAAAACACAAATTTTTTTGCCCCTGAAAATTCTCTTCTTTACTTGTATTACCTGACCATTATAATGGATGGAGTAACATTGATGTTTGATTGTATTTTGAAAATCTGTCAAACAAAATCTCAAATATCTTGTCAATGGCACTTCAAATTTCTCTATCTCTGCACATTTTTTTTTGTGCAACGACTTTGATTTGTCATGATTTGTTTGATTTAGAATTTTCCAATTTCTTGACAGATGTGAAATTGAAAATAAAATTATTTGCTATTAGTTCACTTGAACGATTCCGGCTGAGTTTCATTCTCATAGCCAGATTTACCTGTGCAAAAGTGCGAATAAATGACCTTTCTACAAGCTGCTGAGTGTGCATGTGCGAGCCAGCCAGCTGATGTTGTTGTGATGAAAATGAAAGAAGCGGCAGACCAGTGCGATAAAAAGAATGTGAAATCACATTTTAGTTAAGTGTTTTTAGTTTAACTGATATTTCAATGCCGTGGAATATTTTGATTAAATAGCTCTATTTAGGAGAAAGTTTTCTCATATAGTAAACTTTTTTACTCTACGGAACGGGTGTTCCGCGTTGCACATTTTTATTGAATGATCACGAGGTACGATTAGACCAATCAGCTGACTAGAACTGTCTAAGCCATCTTATAAACCCTATCATTTATATCGTTAGTTTGGTCTCTATCATATTTAGACAGAGTGCCAGAAAGTTTGATGACATTGAACTACGGCTAGGCTCTAGGCCTATCTCTACTTTGTTCATTGAGAATTAAAAGGATTAGACTGGAGAATAATATCCGCCCTGGCTTGGGTAATTGATGCTAGTAAATTAAATTATAAAGGCATAAGATATAGCCTACATTTGTACTTGCAGAATACAACGTGACCACAAAGCCAAGGCACAAGAGGGTCATCGCGCTTTCGTATCCAGCCTTGCATGGAGGTACCCGGTCTTTACATATGTCCCTCATTCCTCGGTATGTTGCGTTGTATTCTGCAAGTATTGGCTTTCAGAGAACGTTTATGTAACTACTAGTCAGACTTCAGATCATAATTCATATTGAACTTGATAACTTCATCATGGGCGCAGCACCACTCTTCTTCTTCTTCCTCCTTCTTCTTCTTCTTCTTCTTCTTCTCCTTCTTCC
>BQKZ01001909.1:28367-45687 GCA_036244855.1 Temnopleurus reevesii | reverse complement strand
CCCCCCCCCCCCCCCCCCATTGTTTTTCATCGTCCTACCAAAAGCCTTATTACGGGAATGTTGTAATTGGTCAATGTAAATTTACTTCCAAAATGAATTGAACAATTTGGGGCATTAGATTTCGCATGGATGTTGGAGATGTTTACAAAATTTCACGTTGCAATCGTTAAATAGTTTGGAGTATAGAAAATAAATCATTTACTGTCAGAAGAAGCTAAAACTAGGTGCTGCGAAAATAATTTGCAAGCACATACCCTAGACTTTCGGTGTGTGCGTGCGCAGAGCATGATACAGGGTATGCATTGTGTGACTCCATCACACGTATACAGCATTGCTCTAGCATGCAGACACACAATGCATACCCTGTATCACTCTCTGTGTATGCGCACAACGAAACCCAAGGGTCTGTTCTGGCAGACTACTGCGAGAATGAGATGGGATTGATCATTCAGTATTTCAATCTTTCCTTAACACAAAATAATACAGAAAACCATTATAATTCTCGTTTGTTGGCAAAAAGCCGGTCAGATACGAAGATATTTTCGAAATAACATTTAATTCCTCAATGACTTTTTACAGCCCAAGGGCAGCCTTATACTCACGTGCCTCTCCCGATGACGTCACAAATGGAAATCATGACGTCATTTTCGCACGTACCTCCCACGAGGGTAGATTTTGAGGTGAAAAGCGGAAAATCCGTCGTATCAATCCCTTGCTGATAGATACGAATGGGGCTTTCTATTTTGCATGCAGAGAGTATGGAGGAGACTCGGCTGAAGTTGTGTCGTTCGAAATTTAAAATATTCAGGCGCTCGGCACTAAGATTAAAAAGGGTAATAATAACTTCATGTTATGCAGGGATCGCTGGAAGAACAGCTAACAGCTGAAAGTGATTACCCTGGGTAAATGAGAGATGTTATTATTATTATTTTGTTTGGGAAAATTTGTGCTGAATTGGAGTAATTGGGGCAAATAGAATCTGATTATATCAAACCTGGGCCCGTAACATTAAAATTTCAGATTAATCGTTGATATCAATGGTGAATCTATGCCAAATGATGTACTAAAGTTTGGAACTGATTGCAAAATTAATTGTATCTTTTCTATGTTACGGGGATCTTTATGCTCTGAATTTCCCAAGCCACCATTTTTGTAAAGGACGTTGAATTAAAGGTATTAAAATGTAATTTAAATATTATCAACTGTCAGATCCTAAATGTACAGTAGCGGATCGAGGGGGGGCGTCCCGGCGCACGCCCCTCCCCCTCTATCTTTCGGCCAAAAAAATGAAAGAAAAACGTAAGGACAAGAGGGAATTATAGGCGATATATCACTCACTTATATGTATTCTATATATTGTTAGGTTGACTCTGATTAAGGGGTCATCATTTCGATTCCGTCTTGTATTTCACTGTGAGCTGCACTGATGAGCTCTAATAAGAGCGAAATAGTTCTGTCTGCAGATTCAGTATTTTATTATATATATTTTCTTGTTTTCCCCTTCATTTTATCTCCATGCATATTCCTGTATAATTGTAACTTCAAATAGCATGATGTGGTCTTGAATTGACCACATGGGACCCTCCGTTCACAGATCAACCGCTCGAATGTGTTCATTTTCCTCAACAGTCAAGATATTGGCATTGGAATTGATGAAAACCCAACATTTTCGTTTTTCTTTATTGATTTCTTGCTAAAATTATGGTAGCCCAAATGGGGCGTATAAAGTCAGGTTCAATATTTTTTGTGAAAATTTTCTTGTATACATGAATAATGACAAAATGGATAAATGGAAAACTATATACTAGTATGCAACAAAATAAGGTGTAGGAGATTGTGAAACGAGTTTGACATAATTATGGTTCACCATAATGGCCACCATAGTCAGATAGTAAGATGAGCCTACTTAAAATGGTCAATACAATTTTTCCCCCATGGGTGTCAAGGTGGCACCCACCGAACTTGGAATAAGTACCCCTGCTCTATAATTCTCATTAAAAACATTGCCTTTTCATTTATGTCACACTTGCCGCCTGGTTCTCTTTGACCATATGATAAACACCATATGATTTCCGGAGGGGGGCCGGGGACTTAGTTATATCGGATGTTATTTCCTATTTCATTTCTATTGTTCGTTGTAGTTGTTTAATCTCGGTTAGGCGTCAAATTCTGCCAACATTGATGCAAAGTTTTTAAACAAATGGTCCTTGCTTCGGAGCTGGTGAGTAGATAAATGATCGGTTGAACCCACGTGTTGCTCAAAGACATCTTGCGAAGGACGTTCAAGGGGAAGGTAGGCATCGGTGCGATGTAAGACACGACGTACGGCGTCCATACGACGGTGAAGGATGCGGTCAGGAGCAACGCCGTCACGAAACCTTTCATCCGCTTCTTACGAGGCGCATTTGGAACGTCCCCAGCAGCGTCGTCACCGCGTCCTGGACGGTTCCCTGGCGAACTCTGTCCTGTGATGCTGCTTCCCGCACCGTTCGCGACCTTCTTCAGTTGTCGCACGACAATCAGCAAGCGCACGTAGATGACCGTCGTAAAAGCCAATGTTATGAAGAGAGGTACTATTTGCGACACGGTATACAAGACCGACGTCCATGTCGGTTTGGCGCTGGCGTCTCGGGTGGTGCAACGTTCCACCAACAGCTTGATGAACGGCGCCTCTGGAATGGGGAGGTGCATCGCGTTGATCAGCACCAGCAGCAGGACGATGGCGGCAAGAGCGAACCGGAAACGGCTGCGAGTCACGATCGTATGGTAACGCAAGGGTCTGGTGATGATGAGATAGATGTTGAAGGTGATGCCGCAAAGACAGGACATGACTAACATGAAGGACATCTGAAACACGAAGGAAAACGCCATGCTCATGATGGCGCAGATCCTTGCGGTTTCATTCCGAAACCACAGGTGGTTCCATAGGCTCCAGGTGACACCCAGCACCATGTCAGACACAGCAAGAATCCGGTATATGAATCCCATGTACTCTTGGAGATCTTTCTGATAACTGATGACAATTAAGACGACTCCATTAAAACACAAGCAGAGAATAATTGTCAAGATATTCAGCAAATCGACTGGGTGATCTTTGATTCCATCAGGTGTTGTAGCATTTGAGATGTTGTAAGCAGAAGTACCGTCCATTTTGTAAGGCGGAACTACAACCGGTGTGTACTCTCGTTAAATCTTATTACCTTCTGCTAGTTGAATATATCTGGACTGATATTTAGACATCTTTGAGCGTTATAAAACTTCAGCAATTTAAAGTGATTTTCCATGTCAACTTTTCTTCTCAATTCAATGCCATCTAACAG
Organism: Temnopleurus reevesii; assembly: GCA_036244855.1. Lineage (NCBI taxonomy): Eukaryota > Metazoa > Echinodermata > Echinoidea > Temnopleuroida > Temnopleuridae > Temnopleurus > Temnopleurus reevesii. Next base: position 42,367 of record BQKZ01001909.1, on the reverse strand, counting down.
TCTAAGGTCGCTCCAATCAGGACATTATGTATTCAACCGCATTGGAATGCTATTAAAAATTCTGAAGATCAATGCAAAAGCTGAAAATATCGATTTCCATAAACCAACCATCAGACCATTCAGCGATCCTTTGTCGATGACACAAGTCTATAGATCGCTAATGGAGAAAAATGTTACGTTATTGAAGCTTTCTTAGAAGCTTTAACAAACGATAAAAGTAAATTGCTTCTGCTATATGTTGATGGCGAAACACTTTTCTAAAGAAGGGTCGCTTCTGTTTCGGAAGCAATAAGCAGCGTCTAGCGTTTTGTATAGAAATGCTTTAATATCCCCCATTATAAGTTTGCTGATCGTGACTCCAAATTTGTTCATGATTGCGACCTTGTTTATCCAGGTATGTTTTGATATTCAAAGGCGGATCCAGAGTTGGTCGATGGGGGGGGGGGTGTGGATGGAAGAGGCAACAACTTGACGTTTCTGCTGCTTGGTTTACAAGCAAAAAAAAGAAAGAAACAGAGGAGGGGCCTTAATTATTCAAAGGCGGATCCATAGTTGGTCGATTGGGGGGTGTGGATGGGTGGGGCAACAACTAAGCAAAAAAGAGAGAAGCAGAAGAGGGCCGGCCCCCTTTCCCGAGCCCATATCTCCAATACGGGGCTTTTTATGCTTTGGAAATTTGCTATTTAATTAAAATTGTATTATTGTATATTATTATTATTATAATTATTATCATTATTATTATTATTATAATATATTATCATTATTAGTAGTAGCAGAAGAAGTATTATTATTATTATTATTATTATTATTATTATTATTATTATTATTATTATCACTTTTACTATTATGATCATTATCATTATGGGGGCGACCTTGCGCCCTCCCTGGTGTCGAGTTTGTACAGTAGGCTGAAAAAGGCATTTAGTTTCTTGATCGTATTCCAAAGTGATCAGTTATAACAATATTGTACAGCCATAAGGTAAATACTTCCGCCAAGGTAAAAGCCACAACCGTCACTGTCACGTGTAAATGTATAAATGTATTTATTTTATTCATTTCAACACACAGTGTAATATCAGAAAGCCTTTTAGCAAACAAAGCATCGATGGATGTGTGACCATGGAAACTTGCTTCAGCTATTAATTTTATGAAATAAACTACCAGTATCGCGGTTTGGTATCGTTTGATGAATCTTCACTATTCTGCTGATAAGTGGGTTATAAATGTCGTATAGTATTACTGTTGTTATTGTTTTTTTAAAGATGATTCAGCAGAAGCAGGTCTTTCCAAACGGCTACGATAAACAGCTTTCATCAACGACGTCCAGCCATTTTGTTTTCTTTGAGAGAGCGAGAGAGAGAGAGAGAGAGATAGAGATAGAGATAGAGAGAGAGAGAGAGAGAGATAGAGGGAGAGAGAGAGCGAGAGAGAGAAAGAGAGAGAGAGAGAGAGAGAGAGAGAGAGAAAGCGAGAGAGAGAGAGAGAGAGAGAGAGAGGTGGGGGGCAGAATGATAGACGCTATAGGTAGATTTCATCTTTGGGGGATGAAAAGCTTTCTTTTTAAATAACAAAGTTGTGCTTTACAAAACAGGTTTTAGGGAACAAAATGAAATAAATAAAGTTTACACAAAGCTCGTTTAAAGAGCTTTAAAACAGGTCAAATATCGAATCATATATATTGTTTTTTATCATTTCAGTCTTCATGTCGAAATATATCAGCCCATTGCCAATAACGGTTTTCGACTTGTCGATGAGTTGAAAAACCCCAGAGGTAAAGGACTTTGGTAACATTGTTACCAAAGGTTATAAACACGACCATTTCATTTTATGCATAACATTAACACAAAGGTGTTTGAGGGTGTATTAACTATCAGTGGTTTGACAGTTCTGCAAAAAGGTCATGTAGGTTAGCAAATTTGCAAGTTGTATTCGCCCACTTTAACTGTCAGCCTGAACCAATATTTATTCATTCGGAATGTCTCTCATCCAGAAATTCACAATTTGGTAAATGAATTGATAACAAACACTCGCTATGTCCTTGTTAAAATGACATTTTCGTCGGTAAAGATATACCAAACTCTGTTTGATCAACTTCCGGTATAGTTAGAAGAAGGCCAAATTTAAAGACGTAATTAAATTATTTGCTAATCATTTAGCCGATTTTCATTCATGCGAATAGCCTTGCATGGAAAATCTCTACATGTTGTGCACGGAAAGATAACAATCCACTTGGCGTGTTTTCTGCTGTTTTGAAAGGGGACACAGCACGCGCGTGAGCTATTTTGAGATATACAATCTAATGAAGATGTGAAATGATTTTTAAATTTATAAAGCGCCATGAACAGGTGATGAAAAATCGGAATGACAGGTACGTAACAAGTGGTGGGCGATGTATGGATGCAGTCCCTTACTCGCCAGCAGGGGTCCGATTCAAATAAATATGACCTTCAACTAAAAAAGTTCCGCTCCAGAAGTTAAGGTTTCCCTCCCATTTTTGCATCATCCCGCAAACACACTTTGGTATTATAATGCTTGTAAGTTTGATAAACAGAATGCTCAAAAGTATCACTTAAAATGATACAAAAAGTCAGTGCACAACATTGTATTGTTTTGTTTTGTTTCTTGACGAATGTCATGTATTATACTATGATTTGTGATTTGTGGAAAATAAACTTAAACTTGACCTTGAACGACGAAGAATTAATAAGACAATGAGCTCTGGGGCCTGTGATATAAAAGAGATACGATGAATTAAAATTGAATCCTATCTTTATGGTACATATTTCGCCATAGACTTACAATTGATATTTATAGCGAATTTAATTGCGTCTTTTATGTTACAGGCCTCTGTCCTGCTGCATAATAATAATAATAATGATAATGATACCTCTTGTTTACCCAGAGTAGCCACTTTCAGCAGTAAGCTGTTCTTCAAGGGGCCCTGCATAACATAAAGTTATTATTACCTATCTCCATTCTTAAATGCTGAGCGCCTGGCAAGAAGGCAGATGGTCCCATTTTATAAGTCTTTGGTATGACTCGCCCGGGGATCGAACCCACGACCTTCCGTTCATGGGGCAGACACTCTACCACTGAGCCACACATCATAATACGCTAAATGTGGGATGCTTTTAGGGCCCTCGATCCCCGGGTCGGAATAGGGGTGCATAGTTTATTAGAGGAGCAACAAACGTGAGCTGATAAGAACGACTGGTATCGGTATGTGCGTGTAATGATCTGATTTCAGTAATTCTTGAAAATCGTACTCAAAGTGTTTCTAATCTTGGTAAAATATCACCCTGCTCATATCATTGGTGTGGGTAGGCCGAATTATCATGCGCTGAGGCACTCGCCCTTTTTATTATTGTCCTGCATTCTTTTAGGAAGCAATAAAATGTCAATAATTGTCAAGCACAGTAGAATATCGACTGGGATCAGGTGACAGTGGTCTCAAATGACAGCGTGATGGCGCATGAACTTTCGACCGCGCCCGTGACAGTCTGCCTTATTATTAATTAGTCCCTTTTACACACTTAGAAAAAAAGGCCGCAAAAGATGCAAACCCTCGCGAAAAAAAAGTGTAATCTGGGGCAAAAGTCGAAAAAGTAAACCTTCAGTTTTTAAGTGCCAAAAAGGTGCAATATTTTACCTTTTGACAGACTCAAGCGGACAGTCTGTTATCTTGTGGAGTCATTGANAGTCCCTTTTACACACTTAGAAAAAAAGGCCGCAAAAGATGCAAACCCTCGCGAAAAAAAAGTGTAATCTGGGGCAAAAGTCGAAAAAGTAAACCTTCAGTTTTTAAGTGCCAAAAAGGTGCAATATTTTACCTTTTGACAGACTCAAGCGGACAGTCTGTTATCTTGTGGAGTCATTGATTGATATCTTTTAAAGTCCCCATCATTCCTACATAATAGCGTGGCATGATCAGATAATATAAAGCCCTGTCACATAGGGCCCAGGAAGCGACACGCTTCAACACGAATCTTTGTTTGCAGGCAGCTAACCATTAACTGAACTCTTAGAACCAAGGAATACAACATCCTCAAAGATGCTAGTTAAGAGATCACTCCGCAGAAGACAAAATCATAACTTTTTAGGATTTATATTTGCCCCTACCCCCCCCCCCCCCCCTCCAAAAAAAAAGAGAGAGAGGCCCTCAAATAAAGATTTGAAAAACGTTGGTGATGGTAAATCTCGCCTGGAACGAGATATGCGATTCCCAGGGCGCGATGTATTTCCATACTAGCGAGACAAAGAACTCGTCCAGGCTCTCATCAGTGTAACAGGTCGCCCTTCTAAGCTTTCAGTTGGAGCAGAAAACCCCAACTTAAATGTCTGCGAGTGGGCGCGTGTCTTAAGTGCCATCAAAGGTCAACAGAAACAAAATGTGAGCAAGAATGAGAAATCGAGGGTAAAATTCAGGTGTCCCTTTCTGGACCTTGGGGCAGTTTAAAATCCGAATGGAACGTAATGCCTCAAAATGTTAACATCAAACTCTGTATAAAAAAAAACACTATGCATCTCATTGTTAGGTATTATTCATGATATTTCTGGACATGATTTTATTCTATGTAATGCCAGCTCACTGTTACACCTCATCTCAATTCCCAAACTTTTCAAATCCCCATTCGTGTTGGAATATTGATATATCTACGATGGGTGTCGCTAGACTTCAAATAGTGGGGGGGGGGGCGATTGGAATGCACTCCTGACTCTCTTACGATGATTTTACAATTTTGGGGCCACCCAGGGGTGACCCCTCCCCTCCCCCAATCATCATTTGCCGGCCAAAATTTCACTCTTCCAAAATCACGTGATTTTGGTACCCATATGAAACATGAAAAGTAATCTATTTGTGACTTTTTGTTTCTTGTTTTGCCATATCTTTTTTATCGTTTATGTAAGCTTTTCATTGACGCCATGCTGATGATAATCCAATATACTGGAATGCATTGATTTAATTCGATTTGATTTGTTTTGCATATAAAACCATCACTTGCCCTTTCGCCCCCCCCCCCCTTCTTATGATCCTGGATCCGCCCTTAACGTGTGAACTTGGTAATGAAATAACTTAAGCATTAATCTATGCCTCAGGTGTAATTACTCACGCTTACTTTAATCAACGGACACAGCGTTTTCTCGGCAGACGTCGTCCATGTGCCAGCGGTCGATCGACAAATTCCAAATCGGAAGATAAGCGTATGTTCGTTCAAGGCGCCAATGTGCATCCTTGTGTGAATATAAATTTGTGCCATCTCAGACGGGGCCTGTGACATTACATAAATGAGATACGATTAATCAAAAATTAATCGCATCTCAATGATACATGGTTTAGCCATAGACGTACGATTGATATTAATCGTAAATTTGATTGCATCTTTTATGCTACAAGCCCCCGATCTGACCAACAGGAATGTGGCTATAGACTTGATACGATTTCTATAAGTGGAACAAGCAAATAAACAACTAAACAAGCTTTGATCTTGAAACACATTCAGATCCATGCTTCTACCATACTTTTTTTACTCAGTCAAAATTAATTATTCTTGAATGCATTAATCACACTCTTAATACACTATAAAAACTCAAACGTTGAATCAACATTTAAAAGGTTGGAGGAGTGACAACCTTTTCCGAATGGTAAAATAACATTTAGAAAATGTTGGATCCCAACTGTTCAGGTGTTAGATCCAACATTTCGAAAGCCTAAATTTACCATTTGTAAATGTTGTCACTCCTACAACCTTTTCAAATGTTAATTTAACATTTGAGTTTTTAGCGTGTAGGACAATTAATAAATTTAATCTCAATAAGTTTGAAAAGGGAATGTGTAAATCACGTCTATTGGGAGGTTGGGTAGAATTTTGCGCCAATTGGGCCAAAAATATATTTGATTTCTCACGCTTACTTTAATCAAGGGACAACAGCGTTTTCTCGGCAGACTGCGTCAATGTGCCATAGCAGAGGTTGATCGATAAATTCCAGATCGGAAGATCAGCGTATGTTCGTTCGTTCAAGGCGCCAAATGTGCATCGATGTGGAAATATGAATCTGTGCTATACCCCTGGGGCCTGTAACATAAAAGATATACGATTAATCAAACCTTGATTGTATCTCTAAGGGGGCGTTGCTCAAAAGTTGCAATTGATCGCAAGTTGCAGTTGATCGGAACGCGCCAATCAAAATCATTGTTTCACACGCGTCTTGTTAAATGCGCATACCATGCGCGAATGAAAATGCGCGTTGCAATCTTCAAAGTTGCAGTTGATTTGCAGTTGATTTTGAGCAACGCCCCTGAGAAACATGTTTTGCATAGACTTACGATTGATATTAGTTTCAATTGTCACAGACACCTGAAAAGACGAACAGAAATGAAATAGGCATGATGCAGTTCCATTATCTAAAGTGAACAAACAACAAACAAGTTTGAATGAATGAATCTTTATTCCATGTCAATTCCATTAATAACAGCAACAAGAACATCAATAACAATAACATCAAAGGTTTACAATGGATCTTGAAGCTATTTCAGATATATGTTTTAACGTTACTTATTCATTCATAAAGAGTTAATGGCTCCTGGCATGTTTTAACCACACTCTTAAAAGGATAATGAGTAAAGTTTGATCTCAAGAAGTTTAAAAGAGGAAATGCAAACATCATATTTTGGGTGGGGGTAAATGATTGTGCCAATTAGGCCAAAACTATATTTGATTACTCACGCTTACTTTAATCAAGGGACACAGCGTTTTCTCGGCAGACTGCGTCAATGTGCCGTAGCACAGTTTGATCGATAAATTCCAGATCGGAAGATCAGTGTATGTTCGTTCAAGGCGCCAAATGTGCATCTGTGTTGTACCCCTGGGGCCTGTAACATAAAAGAGATACGATTATTAAAAATTAATCACATCGCTATAATTGTCAATAGTCTTACGATTAATATTACTCGTAAGTTTCATTGCATCTTTTATGTTACACAGGCCCCTGATCTGACCTACGAAAGACTTAATTGCTAGACTTGATACAATTCCGTTAAACGAACATCCAAACGAAGAAACAAAAAAGCTAACTAACAAACGGGCTTTGCTTCAGAGACGCAAAGTAAATGTTGTCATATTATTGTTGTTTTTTTTTGCATTATAAAGAATAAAATCATGTCGGTGCCATTTACTTAATCTGGGCTGAGTGCAGAACAGTGTGGATAAAATTCTTGCTGATGGAAATTAACGCCATGGGTTGGATTCGAACCGCTGACCATATAGTTGAGACGCGGGATTTGGGACCACTAATTCACTCGGTTGTTTTGTTAAGTTGTTTAATGTTTGCAGGACGTATCTTTAACTTAACTTGATCATGTTTTAAGATGATGAGATGCTCTTTAAGCCATAGGTCTAATGCAGTCGCAATGTCCCTCGACTAAGAATAGTGGTTATAATTAGAATCGCAACAGGAAGGCGCCGGNCCCCCCCCCCCTTGGAAAAAAGCTAGATCCGCCCCTGATGTGCATCGATGTGGAAATATGAATCTGTGCTGTACCCCTGGGGCTTGTAACATGAAAGAGATACGATTGTTAAAATTAATCCCATCGCTATGATACATGATTTACCACAGACCTACGATCGATATTAGTTTCAATTGTTACAGGCACCTGGAAAGACGAACAGAAATGAAATACGTAGGCATGATGCAGTTCCATTATTTACAGTGAACAAACAAACAAACAAGTTTCGAATGAATGAATCTTTATTCCATTTCAATTCCAATAATAACAACAACAAGAACATCAATAACAATAACATCAAAGGTTTACAATGGATCTTGAAGCTATATCAGATACATGTTTTAACGTTACTTATTCATTCTTAAAGGATTAATGGTTCCTTCATGTTTTAATCACACTCTCAAAAGGATAATGAGTACAGTTTGATCTCAATAAGTTTAAAAAAAGGAAATGCAAACATCATATTCTTGGTTGGGGGGAAAAAATTGTGCAAGTTGGGCCAAAAAATATATATTATTCACGCTTACTTTAATCAACGGACACAGCGTTTTCTCGGCAGACTGCGTCCACGTGCAAGCGGTCGATCGACAAATTCCAAATCGGAAGATCAGCGTATGTTCGTTCAAGGCGCCAAAATGTGCAGCGATGTTGAAATATGAATCTGCGCTGTACCCCTGGGGCTTGTTACATGAAAGAGATACGATTAATCAAACCTTGATTGTATCTCTAAGAAACATGTTTTGCATAGACTTACGATTGATATTAGTTTCAATTGTCACAGACACCTGAAAAGACGAACAGAAATGAAATCGGCATGATGCAGTTCCATTATTTAAAGTGAACAAACAAACAAACAAGCTTTGAATGAATGAATCTTTATTCCATGTCAATTCCAATCATAACAACAACAAGAACATCAATAACAATAACATCGAAGGTTTACGATGGATCTTAAAGCTATTTCAGATACGTGTTTTAACGTTACTTATTCATTCATAAAGGATTAATGGCTCCTGCATGTTTTAACCACATTCTTAAAAGGATAATGAGTAAAGTTTGATCTCAATAAGTTTAAAAGAGGAAATGTAAACATCATATTTTTGATGGGGGTAAATAATTGTGCAAGTTTAATCAACGGACACAGCGTTTTCTCGGCAGACTACGTCCGTATGCCAGCAGCGGTTGATCAATACATTCCAGATCGGAAGATCAGAGTATGTTCTATCAAGGCGTCAAATGTGTGTCCTTGTGTGAATATAAATCTGTGCCATCCCTGATCGGACCAACAGAAATATGGATAGATTTGATAATAAGGATTTCGTTTAACCAAATTATAAACAGACAAGCAAATAAACAAGCAAACTTTGATTTCAAAACGATTTTCAGATATTGGAAGAGTTTTAGGTGACGCGTCGGCCACGAATATAAACCCCATCATGTCCATTGTACATAAAACAATTGTTTTGCAAATTTGCGTTTAAATTACTTTACCCAGTTACCTATCTGTCTTACTTTAATTCGCTTTGTTTTGCTTCGACTCTCTAGTGATCTACCGTATTCAGAGGCGCAAAACAAATTTTGTAATACTATTTCCCAGCTATAGCAATGGCTGTCAAGTGGATGCTTTTTGCATTCCGATGCCCATCACCTCAGTTGAGTGCAGCACGGTGTGGATATATTTTTTTTTTTGTAAAAGGAAATTAACACCATATGGATGTGATTCGAACCACAGAAAAGTGATTCAGATACCACTACATCACGACGAAAATATACATTTTTATGCTTGTAGGACGTATCTTTAACTGAACTTGATCATTGTCTTAAGATGATGAGCTGCTCTTTAAGACACAGGTCTAATGCAGTCGCAATGTCCCTCGACTAAGAATAGTGGTTATAATTAGAATCGCAACAGGAAGGCGCCTGCGTGCTCTCGCCCATCTTTTCTTTCTAAAGGCCGAGTCACACCTTTGGGTTTTAAGCCCGCATCAGCCAAGCGTGTTTTTTTTAAATTGAAAACGCTCCCCGAGCGCAAAGTATACGCTGATCAGACGGTGGACTGACGTTCGGCTAGAGCCAAATCGGAGCGTACGCCAGACGTCAATCCACTGTATGAACTGCGTCTTTGTATGTCCAGGGAGCGTTTTTAAAACGCTGGGCAGACGCGACGAAGCCTAAATACGCAAAGGTGTGAGTCAGCCTTATCATGAGGGAGAATGAGAGTGGTGATATCATAATTCATACCCTTCGTTTCGCTTTGCTTCCACTCCATCGGTCTAGAAGAGATGGGATGGGGCAGGATATTTTGCGAGCTATAAAGCACGTGTAGCCTAACCTGATGATAATACGAGGAAGGACCACCTCCCCTTCTTGCCGTCACACCCCCACATGATAGTATGCGCCTTCCAAAATTGTAAGACCTGATGAGGGCTTGAAACTGGACATTTTCTGCCTCCTTCTGAGAAGCTGACAGACCAAAATTGCGCTCTAGAAGAGATGACTAGCAAAAATAGAATAAAAAAAGGTCATCGGCAAAACTTTGGCGTCCATTTCAGCGATTTTGGCGACCTTTCTACCTTACTTTAGTGACCCCTTCAATCTGACCTTGTAGGGGGGGGGAGAGGGGGGAAGGGCTTGAGCTCCCAAATGGAGAAATGAAGGGAGAAGAGAGGGGAATGTGTGATATTTGGTCGAGAGAGAATGTGCGACGGTATGCGTGTGCGTGAATTTGTTTGTATGATGTCCGTGTTTGTGGATGTGCGTGTATGTGCGTGTGTTGTGTGTGTGTGTGTTTGTGTGTGTGTGTGGATGTGAGTGTGTGGGTGTGTGTGTATATGTGTGGTGTGATGCTTGCTGGTCATCTACTATTGTTTCTATGCTTATCAATGTTGAAAATGAAATCAATATTATTTGTCGGAATCCTTATAATTTTTTTTGTAATTATCATGTTATTTCTGTGCAATGATGTTTGGATGAAATCTTGAATAAAGTATAGTTTTAAAAAAGTGCGTAAGTTTTCAACCCCTTGCCTAGCTTGTATTGCACCACATCACCGACTTCACAACATTTCCCGATCTCAAGCATACCTAGTTTGTCAACATTGGAGAGTTTACTTATCTGGNTAGTTCATGACGAAAAATAAGAAAAAGAATGAGCACAATAGGATAATTCGTTCAAAAATGTTAACATTTTCGAAGGTTTTATTCTCACCACTAAATGGGCATCCTCGAGTTGGCAACTTTGGCAAAATCTGTAATGGAATCATGAAGAAAAACACAAACGATACTTCTGCGCAAGCTTTGTTGAGTAGAGCATGATCGTTTCACTTGCTTAAAGACACGTTTTTCTTTTCTTTTTTTCTTTTTTCTTACTGTTTTGGGGTGGTATCTGTTTGTTTTATTCTGTCACCTTTACACATATTCTTAGTTTCAAGGATAATGGTTTTATTCCTTTATATTCAAACCTGTTTTACGATTATTTCAACTTGAAAGATAACGCCTTTAAGTCACATTTGAAAATCACCAGTCCATCAGCTCGGCGTTGACAGATGTCACTTTTAGCCTATTAACCTCGAGGAAAATCCCCTTAATCTCACCTAAAAAGTATAATGGCCAATAAAGTCATCAATCTTGAGTTTGTATAAACACGAATGCTTCATTGGAATAGAATGATGGATGTGCTTCGTGGCATAAAAAAAATCTGGATAGGATAAAGTTTACAAAAAATTAAAATAACGATTGAAGGTAGTGTAAAGTGGAATTATGAAAAGCCATCACAATTTGTTTTATTTTAAACACCCACGATGAACCTAAATTGAAGAATGCTCAAACTTAGATCAGGGAGTTGTGACTCCCTGCTTAAATTGCAGACAAATGCTAAATATTTTTGGTTATAATATTTACTTTATCCAATATGAGGGTACAAAATTCTCGAAGACCCAGAAACCACATTTATCGTAAATGATAATAATAATCTAATTGGTAGCCAGACACGCTGCAGAACATATTCAAATTTTCTTTAAAATACACATGTGCCAAAAATAACTCTTGTCGTATGTCTTTCATTTGTATTAAAAATATCCAAACACAATAGCAATCATTCAAACAAGATTGATGCATAGTCGAAAAGATGATATCATGCTTTAATTTGAATTATCTTATCGTGAAGGAATTCAGCTTGTTAAATTGGCTGTGTCGAGGCGTGCCAGAGACGCCATTTCTAAAGCATGCTGTCATCCAGATATATGGAAGTTTCAAAGTGCCATCACAAGGTGTTTTCGTTTACAACATTCACGATACTCCTAAATTAGAGAGTGCTTTAACTTGTTGCTAAACATGTTTTTAATACAAGGTTACAACAATTTCCATGATAAAAAAACACATCCATTGATTCGACATTTTCAAAAAATCTGTGTCATTTTGGTCTAAAATATTTATCATAAATCTTTCTAATATTTCACGATTTTTTAAATATTTTAGTAGCCAGTCATACCGTAGCATACGGTATATGCAAGACATTCAAATTTTCTTTAAAATACACATGTGCCAAACATAATTCATGTCGTATGTCTTTCATTTGTATTAAAAATATCCAAACACAATAGCAATCATTCAAATAAGATTGATGCACAGTTAAAGAGATGATATCAGGCTTTTAATTTGGATGATTTTATCGTGAAGGAATTTAGGTTGTTAAATTGGCCGTGTCGAGGCGTGCCCAATCCGTCATTTCTGAGGCATGCTGTCATCCAGATATCAGTCCCTATTCTTTGGAGGTTTAAAAGTGTCACCAAGTTGAGGAGACGGTCTTTATTTATTTATTCAGGTCTTCTTAATATAGGATAGCCCTTTTACTGATATAAATTGATCAACCAAGGGCCGCCGTTTCTAAAGCATGCTGTCATTTGGATACGGTCCCTATTCTATGGAAGCTTTATAGTGCTACCAAGATGAGGAGATGATTTTTCGTATTCTCAACCTTTATTTGGCCCGAGAAGGCGACAATCGGCATCTCGACCTCTTCAAGCCAGGATAATTAGAAGGCCTTTTCAATCTGCTAAAAGTCGAGAAGTCGAAATTTGGACCTTCTCACGTTAAAACAATTATAGATGGACCTTACCTTCTTGCCCCTCCCCCTCCCAACAAAAAAGTTCAAAAATATGAATAAAAAATTATCTCGTAATCTCAGTGGCACTTATAAGCTTCCATACCATTCTCACTCACCGTAAATCTTAAAGCTGACTCACACAGTTGCGTTCATTGCCAACATTTGCCAAGCGTTCATGACACAGAATTGGGGAGGAACGGCGCTTAGCTGACTGAATTAGAGCTCGCGTACGTCAAGCGCTAAACCGCTAGACGAACGTCTTCAGCTGTCGGTCAAGCGTCTTCGCTCCGTGTTTTAGCGTTCGCGGAGCGTCATAAACGCTTGGCAGATGTTGGCGATATAAGCAAAGGTGTGAGTGAGGCTTGAGGTGATGAGTTCCACCAGATTTTATCACGCTCTGACTGTGTTGAGTGAGCAATATATTCTAGAGCCTGGGTGACAGAAGCGCTTCAATATATGGGGGACAAGGGGCAGAGCTCAACATTCAAGAGAACAGGAGAGAAAGGAGAATCATTGATGATTATGATAATTATAATTATAAATTTTATTCTTCTGCATGCTCTTTGCTACCCGCCTGATTGTATTTTCTTATTTTCATAATTTTTGCCCCACTTATGTAGTTCAAGAATATCTTCTTTTTCGCATATCCATTTTTAATCATTGGCGTTGTTCAAGCGTCATCCCTTCGTCACTTCTGAGTATATATTCACTTCGGCTATCAACATAGATTTTAATTTGCCGAATAAATGATAAGGATAATAGCTGAACATAATTGAGAGCGAATGTCCTCAGGGATAGCCTACAACTTTGCATGACCGTGTCATCCAGGGTCTGCTGTCTGAGAAATGACATACATCACTGAGGGAGTTAAAGGGAAAATATTATAAATTTAATTGCAAAAGGAGTACTCTGTCAAGGTATAGAGCCTGATTCCAGTTAAAACATAATAATAATGAAATATAAATAACAATCTATTTCCGTAAAATTAAGAGGAAAGCCAATTCAATGGTCATTTGTAATGTTATTCAAATCGGAACCGGCTTATGATTGTTGCGTCCACACCGTTGAATACACGGCATATTATATTGTCCATAACCCACTTTATTTTGCGGAAATAGTTTATACAGTGTTAAATGAATTAAAAAGAATCAGACTAAAGGCGGGATGAAAAAAAAGAGCAAACTCTATTCAGTGTGAAATAAAAGGATACGATGTGTAAGCAAGTCGCTTAGAAGGCCAAAATAACCTCTAATTCTCATAAACTAAAAGTGGGATCATCTTAATTCATTTTTATTTTATTTAACCCTCTTCTATTTTTCTCAATTTAAAATGAATAAGTCACTACATTTTTAGTAAATGGATATCCAGTTTAAGAGAACAGAATAAAATGAAA
>BQKZ01001909.1:0-10614 GCA_036244855.1 Temnopleurus reevesii | reverse complement strand
CCCCCCCCCCCCCCCCCCAATGGACTGAGATGACTGAAATATCCCAATGGGATTAGGGTTAAATCAAAGCTTTGATGTAATTCTTTCCTTTTCCCAAAATGGATAAACACTGATTGACAGTGCATTCTGAGGTGCTGTTCAATTCACATGCATACTTGGGTAGGATTCGAACCCATGATGTCATGATGTCTTACCACTAGACCATTGAGCTTCAAGCTTATTTGAGATTTGGGAATTACAATATGGGCAATCCCACGAAAGGGTTTTGTCTCCTTTGCCATTTTCTTCACAACTTTTCATTGAAATTTATTTAAATTCAATAAGTATGAAATAGATTTAAGGAAGATTAACTTGACATACTTATATAATTTTGATTTACAAAATTTTGGATGACTATAAAGTTCCCTTTTGGATTGGCATACTCTTGCATACCTTGGACAAGGGTGGGGTTCAACATGGGGGAAAGCATATGTACAAGTGCGATTAGCCTTTTCCCTCTGACGCTTATCCAGTAACTCTGCACAATGTCTTTCTGACGAGAAGACTGAATGCAATTTAATAAAAAGAGATAAATGCAAATGTTCCAAATTCTCATATCATTATAACTTTATAAGCAATTTTGTAGATATTTGGAATTTGAGTAAACATGTATATATTTAGATTTATATTTTCATATTCATATTAACATTTTTGTTTCTATTTTTTTGTTGTAGGTTCTTGCTGAGAAAGTTCACATTCGGGCTCTAACCATCTCGCAGAGGATCAAGGTATTGCAGTCAGGACTCACTGATCATTCAGGTAGTTACTCTCCACTTGATTAGCATGATTCATTTGCATCTCTCATTTCCCTTCTTTGGATATTCCCTTCATTTCCCTTCATTTCCCTTCTTTGGATATTGAATGTTATGATACTGTTCTTTTTGCAGGAAAAAATGTAAAGACTTGCAACACGATTTCCTTTTTTTTCCAACTATGGAAAAATCAGGGAATCTGATTGTGAAAAATACCGCTTCAAATAAGAGTAAAATCAGTGACTTTGGGTGTGAGGGAGACAGTAGTATGCCTGTATTGTGTATGTTTAGATCGATGTACTAATATTTACCCTAATGCATGTCACTTTTCATCACTATTTGTATTTGAGTATGCTTCAAAATGAGTTAAAATTAATGAATCATGTTGTTGTTCTTATCCTAGAATTTTTAAGAATAATCATTGAGAAATTGGGGATTAATCAGAGAATTTAGTGCGAACACTGTTTATGCTCCATGGTCATCGGGAATTCACTCATGTTATGGAACTCATGTTTGAATGTAGAAAAATGTTTTGTGAGTCGTGGCATTTACATTTACTTTTTGTCTTAAATATTTTAAGGTTGACATTTTTGTACAAATATAAAAACAGAAGATTTGAAACAATTATCAAGAGTTAGAGATTAATGTATTTAATACCTAAACACTGATTTCTCATTCCGATATGTTTCAATTTTATGAATTTATGAAATGAACCAATATATGACCTACATAGTCACACTTATGTGTAAAATCTCTCTTTTCTTCTCCTAGAAATGGTGAAAGATATCTGTACCAGGAAGATGCTCCAGAGCTGGTTGAGAGCCTTTGATGGTAACGCCATCGATCTCCTGAAACGGTTGGATGTGGAGAACTCCTGCTCCACTGCCGAGCTTGCTCTAGTGACCATCTTTGAGAAGGTTCCCACTGCGGGNTTATCATTCTTTTGATTAGCATATCTGTACCTATTGGAGAAAGACTTGAACTTTGAGGTGAGAAGGACTGTCCTTTCCTGTATCGCCCCTGCCTCCCAGACCCTTCCAGCTATCCTCAAGCGCACCAGGGACTTCAAAGACATTGTCCGCAAGATGGCTTATCAGGTATGTAGTACTGTAATGTCTATATTTTTCTCAGGTTTAAAATAACGCTTCCTTGAGAACTACAATGTGGGTAATTGCATGACAGTGTTGTGTTTGTTAAACCAATTTCTTGACAACTATTCATTGAAATTCAATGTATATGAAATAGGTATTATTTCCACACATATCAAATTTCAAAGAAAAGTT
Source organism: Temnopleurus reevesii (assembly GCA_036244855.1). NCBI lineage: Eukaryota > Metazoa > Echinodermata > Echinoidea > Temnopleuroida > Temnopleuridae > Temnopleurus > Temnopleurus reevesii. The sequence goes on along the minus strand of BQKZ01001909.1, from coordinate 8,540 downwards.
GTCAGGAAATTGGGATACCAGGCAGGCCACTTTCTTAGAATTGCCATTCTCTAGAATTGCTTAGCCTACTGTATATTCAAGTGAAAGAAGATTGTAATGTCTACAGGTTAGCAACCCTGCTTTGTCTGTCCATCATAAATTTTTGAAATTGTATCCTTTCATTTTCAATTAAAGCTGTGTTGAAAGAGAGATGTAACTCCAATGAAATATTCTTTATGCATTATGTTTTGTAACACCAAAATCTTTGAGTGTTTGTAATTGTGGAAGCATTTTCTTCTTGTATGTATGATCCATGGGCAATGTTTGGTTTGATTATCATTTGGAAATTCACAATGGTTCAATTTTACTATCAGTTGGATTAGGGGAATAAGTACATTTATAATCAGAGTTATGACTAGAGTTACAATAATGCTGATAATGCAATAATAGGTGCAAATATTTGGTATTCTCATGAACAAATTCATATCTAATTGCAAACATAAAAGTTACTTTTATCTGGATATTGTGTTAACATGGATATTTATTTTCGATGTAGGTTCTTACTGAGAAAGTTCACATTCGGGCTCTAACCATCTCACAGAGGATCAAGGTATTACAGTCGGGGCTCACCGATCATTCAGGTAGTTACTCTTGCATTATTACTAGCTTTTTACGTTGATAGGGAATGTAATTTTGAAGAAATGGAATTTTGTGACCTCTAAACACCATTTTTTCCAATAACGAGTTTTTACGACCATTTTTATTTGGGCAAATAAGTCCTTGAACTTCCCTCTTGAGCAAAATTTCTTTAGTAACCCACGAGAAAATATGTAAATGGCTATCAACACACAAAAAATTGATGGTGATTTGAGGTGGGAAGAAGGGTGATCCATGACCTTGATCTTGGCTCTTTTTCAACACTAATTTTTTTTTTCAGTTACAAGGAAAACAGGAAAACAAAATTGCGTTGTTACAATATTTTCTTGTATAAACTGAAGTTCTTTCCATTTCCAGAAAATGAGCACTATTGCTTGGATATCTAGGCTCAAGCATTCAATCAAAAATGCATTAATTTGATTAGAGGATTTCATTGGAATGTGCACTGGTTGCTATAGAGTGACAGTATCTTAGCAACCAATTGACCTTGGGGCAAAGTCTTTAAGGATCATCCGTCAGACATGTTGGGGAACATTTGGTGCAAATTTAAAAAAATTGAAGGGGAGTCGGGTTAGGATCATTGGTTGATTAGACTTGAATTGACCCAGTTTCATTTCACGAGTGAGGAAAAAAATCAGTGAATCTTGTCAAAAAGTGGGGACCTTGATATTTATTACTATTTCTGTTGTCATTGTTGGGGTCGTTGAGAATTTCACATATGGTGTGAGTGTGAAGAGCATAATTCCTGCTAAAATCTAGTCCTAACACCAGCGCTCAAATTAAGTACATGTAGCGATAGAGATATCTAATTATATCAATAACAATTTTTCCATGGTCTAGAGGGTAACTTTGAAATGGTCACGAGTCCAAGTGTTTTTAGGAAGGTGGGGCTACGTGGTAATACTAATGCCAACTGTAAAAAAATATTTGTCTTAATCCCTAGGGATTTAGTTTTAGTTAATGGAAATTCATACCCAAAATTAAATACTGCTGATTGAGCTCGGTGCAGCGTATGACATTCGTCCAAAATCAAATACCAGCAACTGAGCTCTGTTCAGCCGGAGACATTCGTCCAAAATCAAATACCAGCAACTGAGCTCTGTTCAGCCGGAGACATTCGTCCAAAATCAAATACCAGCAACTGAGCTCTGTTCAGCCGGAGACATTCGTCCAAAATCAAATACCGTCGACCGGAACTATGTCACTAACACCGACTGATTTTTGTGTCATTTTGCGCTCAATGTTTAATCATTTATTCAGTGTTCATGAACCACTAGCCAATAGCACCTTACATTAAATTACCCATTATGATTGTTATTTTTAGAAATGGTGAAGGACATCTGTACAGGCAAGATGCTACAGAGCTGGTTGAGAGCCTTCGATGGTAATGCCATCGATCTCCTGAAACGGTTGGATGTGGAGAACTCGTGCTCCACGGCCGAGCTTGCTCTAGCGACCATCTTTGAGAAGGTCCCCACCCCGGGGCTTGTAGAGGACTTTGATCTCCTCAACGAAGAGTAAGTTGCCTCGCTTTGTGGAAGCGTTGTAGTTTAGTGATTCTGACTCTCGCCTTTCAACCAGTGGGTCACTTGTTCGAATCTCACTAATGGCACTAATTTCCTTCAGTAAGAAATTTATCCACATGGTGCTGCACTTTACCCAGATGTAATTGGGGATCATTTGGAATTAAGGGACCTTACTGGTCAATTTAGTAGCGAGTGCGTTAATTGAAGCACCCTGCTGGAATAATGTAGATATTGTATCCTTGCATGCTTGAATCCAATAAACCGGGGAAATAATAGCTCTATGTTACTGCAGGGCCCGCCCGGAGAACAGTTTGAAGAACTGAAGCAGCTACCCTGGGGCAATGAAACACATTGTTATCATATAATTATATGTATAGCACTTACGGACATGGAGAGTGATAGAAGCAATCGTGCTCCACGGCCGACCATCTTTAAGAAGGTTCCCGCCCCGTGGCTTGTGGACGACTTGGATCTCCTTTATAGTGAAGATAAATACAGTCAAACCTGTCTATAAAGACCACCCAAGGGAGACTTAAAATGGGGTCTTTAACAGCAGGTGGTCTCTATAGGCAGGTTCATTAACAAAAAAAAGTGGTCTTTAAGGATAGGTGGTACCTTTAGCAGGTTGTATATTGATAATAATGTTGCAGATATTCATAGCACCGTATCATAGATGTGAGTGCTCAAAGCGCTTCCGATATTATTTCCCTGCACTGGATAGCAATTCAAGCCTCCCGTAGCATCAAGGCAGCTCTCATCATAACACAATGTGTTGCTCTCCTCTACTGGTCTCCAATAACACCTGGGTAGAGTGCAGCTTTGTGGACGAATGTCTTACTGAAGGAATTTAATGCCATGGGTGGGATTAGAACCTACAACTATCGATTTGAAAGGCGAGAGTCAGAACCACTACACCACGACGCGTCCACACATCACGACACCTCCACTTCTCTTCTCTCTTCATTTATGCTTACGACCGCCCTTCCCATACTGAGAAATGTATTCATCTTTAGGGATGGAATACAGTGCGAGGAAAGTTTATTCTCATTCTTTCGTGTATGTTTTCTTATTTTCCTTGACTGTTGTCCTCCTTGTCTGTTCTCTCTTCATTTCTATTGTAAATCCTTCCCTTACCAAGAAATGCACACAACTTTTATCCTCTTGGTTTCTGCTTTTCTCTCAATCTCTCTAACTTCCTTTTATTTCTGTCTCTTTTCATTCCTTCCTCCCCTCCTTCTCTCCTGTCCTCACTCTCTCTCTCTCTCTTCTCCAATACCATCCACTTTTATTTCAACCCCTCACAATAAGCCATACCTGTTATCTTCCCTATTCCACAGCCTTGTGATCCCAATGGATGAGCTTTCATGTGAAAACGTCCTGTACTGGCGCTGCCTCGTAGAGCACGTTCGATCCAAGGGAGATGAAGCTCTGATGGACAAGCTCATGCCTACCGCCTCCGACTTCTGTGATTACATCCGCAAGTAAGAATTTGTTTGTGGGATGGGCAGGGCGCTACAAACCTACTTGCTCGAATGCCTGGGGCAACAAAATCGAGCCATCGGGCAAGCAAATGAAATTGTCACTTGCCCGATCAGGCAAGTAATTAGAGTCTAATAACTATACAGTTTGCAGTCTGTCTCTAGGCAATTTTTTTAGGCAAGTGATTTGAAAAGCAACATGCCCGACTGGGCAAGCGGTGCGAAAAATTCTTATAGCACCCTGATGGGGCAACCTAAATGAGCCGATTAGCCCTCTAAATATTAGAAATACCCCCCGTTATCTTGGTAATAGCCCCACATTATATATTATGGGGCTACTTTGAGGAAGAAAATGTGAAAAAAGTCCTCATAAATAAAGTATTTTTTATACTGGATGGGGGGATGGGGGGCAAAGGTTAGCTCTGAGCCAAAGTGCAAGTTTTCATTTACGATGAAAATTTTATGCAGATCGAGATTGGCACAGAGTTTGTTCTTGGCAGCTTGAAAACTTGCTTGGGGCTTGCAAAGCTTGAATTAGCCAAGGGCAACCCAAAGCTATTGCCATGAGTGCCCTCTATGCAGAATTTCTAAAATGTCTATGCTAATTCTTTGGCATTTGCAGCAAAAAAAAAAAAGATTTGTAACTTCTTTCAAAACTCATTATTTTTTTTCTTTGTATGCATCCTCCTACCCTAAGAACTGTGATCAATTGGAGAAAAGTGTCCACTATGTAACCACAATAGAAAACTCTCATCTAAGAACTTATATACAAACACAGAGTTACTGACGGGAATATTCATGAAGTCAAAATTTAATTATGAATAATGCTAAAAGCTGAACAAAAGTGAGAACAAACATGACAACAATAACGATACTCTTAGGGGGTGTTGCTCAAAATCAACTGCAGATCAACTGCAACTTTACAAATTGAACGCGCATTTCCATTCGTGCGCGATATGCACATTTAACAAGACGTGCATGAAACAATGATTTTGATTGGCGCATTCCGATCAACTGCAACTTGCGATCAATTGCAACTTTTGAGCAACACCTCCTTAGCCATTTAATTGTGATGAAAATTAATGTAGAAGTACACCTCATACATTTTCTTGAATAGTTTGCATCTGTGAACTGAAAAGAACACATTAAAACCCTGAGATATTATGGTAGTATGTCTAAAATGCCAAAATTAGCTATAATAGAAAAAATAGAAAAAATGTGGAGAATTTATTTGAAACTCACTTAGCTTTTTATCATACACTACATGATTTCATTCCATCCTAGAAACTGTGACCAGCTAGAGACCAGCGTCCACAACGTGACCGCGGTAGAGAACTCTCTCATCCAAGAGTTTGTGGCTGAGAATCTGCTCCAAATGAGCAAGTGCCTGGATCAATCAGATGAAGTGGGACGGTAAGTTGACAAATTTTAACCCTATTCTAACGGAAGAAATGCTAACCAAAAAAAATAAATCACATTTCTTACTTTTTCTATCCTCTTTTGCATTTTACGGGCGCACTAAGAGCTGTAGAACATCATACAGCAATGCATCTCACTTGGTTCCATTTTAGATGTTGAATAAAATGTTTAACCATGACCCTCATTTACCAAAATGAATGCTTTTGGTGCAGGAATTACACACCTATCAAATGGTATGACATATCTACCTATTTTCTATTGAAAATAATTGAATTATAAAATATTTTTGGGTTGACACGTACATTTTTGGCATATTTGATTTGTGAATAATTGCTGACATCTATCCAGTTTGGTCTTTTAATCCAAAGAAAAAGGACAACAAATATGTTTTTTTGGTTGGTAATCCTGTTAAAGGGGAGAAAAAGAGGGGGGGGGGGGGGTAATTGGACCCTCCATGAACTCTGCCTAATAATTTTATTAAGCATGCAACTGGCTGCCTTGTTGTTTTCAAGTCTGCACATCTTTGAAGTTAATGTTAAAAAAGATCAGATTTGGGAATCTGCTCCAAATAACCAAATGCCTGGATCAATCTGATGAAGTAGGAAGGTAAGTTGAATAATTTTGACCCTATTCTAACGGCAGAAATGCCAACAAATAAATACTTCTTACTTTTTCTATCCTCTTTTGAAATATAGATGTCAATGAATGCACAGGTATTTCACCCTGTCTCCATAGATTTAGCTGATAAATCCTTTATTTGTGAATGCTGAGCATCATCATACCATAGTGCATTGCACCTGTTTCCATGTAAAAAACAATCAATTATGCAGTGGTATTATCTACTAATAATCCTCATATACCAGACAAATATATTTTGGTTCATGATGACACAACTGCCAAACTGTATGGCATATTTATCTTGATTTATATTGAATGTTTTTGTACCTACATCTATTGAGTTTGGTATCCCTCATCCAAACACGATTGACAAAGAATAAGCTTTTTGATTGGCATCCCTGTTTGTGATTCAAAAGTTCCTTTGAGCATTGTGGAGTGAGATGTTGTCGCTCATGAGATGACTGAAATGTTGGCTAAATAATCATGTGTTGATACAGGTGAATTTGAATTCAAGCACTTGTGCCAGTCTAATGCCCTGCAAGTCAGTATTCGGATATGTGTGTGGCACACATAAAAGACCAGGATTGTGCTTCATAAAGCTATATGCTTAGATCTATGCAAGACTCAATGAACAATCGAAAACCCATTCTTCGGTGCAATTCTGCACCAGGGGATATTATTGTGTGCAAGAAAGGGTTACCAGTCATTTGTTGGGTTGTGTGTTGATGAATGCACAGCTTTATGAAACACAACCCAGAATTGTTGGTAATGACATCTCATTTCTAACTCAATGTGACCAAAATAGTAAGCTTACGCCCCTCTTTCATTCTTGTATTCAATCTCTTTACTCGATACAGGAATAGGGGATATTATTGAGTGCAAGAAAGGGTGCGATTCTGCACCAGGGGATATTATTGTGTGCAAGAATGGGTTACCAGTCATTCATTGGGTCGTGTGTAGATCTACGCACAGCTTTAATGAAACACAACCCAGGTTGTTTGTATCCCATTTGTAACTCAATGTGACCAAAATAGTAAACTTAGGACCCTCTTCTATAAGGTACAGTTAATCCTGCCTATAAAGACCCCCAAGGGAGACAGAAAATGTGGTCTATAACAGAAGGTGGTTTCTATGGAAAGGATCATTTATATGTAGATTTCTAGGGAGTCAATAAAGGTAGTCTTTATGATCAAAGTTGTGTTTAATAAAGATGCGTTAGATCTACGTACAACTCTACGAATGAATGATTACACTTTCGTCTGTGCGATTCAGTGCCAGGGGTAATCATTGAGTGCGAGAAAGGGTCACCAGTCGTTCGTAAAGTCATGTGTATAAACAGCTTTATGATAGTACACAACCCAGGTTGTTAAAGTGACATCCCATTTGTAACTCAATGTGACCTAAATTTTTATCTTACACCCCTCTTTCAATCTGACATTCAGGAAGAAGCTTGACACCCTGGTCCAGGACCTCCTCATCGCTCCTCACATCCCCCCTCCCCTAGTCTCCATCCTCATCACCCGTCTCAAGGAGTTCCGTGGCGACGACGAGGATCGCATCAGTCTGATGGCGGAGATCATCTCTGACATCAGGGAGCCCATCACGACGGTGGAGAAGCCTGTCGCTCCGGAGGCCATCCGTCAGAGGGAACTCAAGGTAGGTTTTGATGACGTTTTAATCCTAAAAAAGAAAATCGAAAATCGGGATGAGGCTTTCGAGGCCGCTCCAAGATCTCGGTCATCAGCCATGTGATTCCAGCAAAAATCTGCTTGTAGATAATAATGATAATACATGGAACTTACATCCAAACTAGATGCTCAAGGCACTTTTGAGGTAAAGTGGAATGTAAACTCAAGACTGTGTAGTTAGTTTTTCAGAAAAATTTCCCAAATTTAATCAAAATTAAAAAGTCTCCTCCCTAAATTGAGGGTTGAAGCAGAATTCATCTCGGACGTCAAGGTGCTTTCAGTGAACAGAGGACAAGAAGAGCAAACTATGAACATTCAGACAAGATTATATAATCCATTCAGGGGGTATGAGATTCTTAATTTTCAATCATCTAAAAAGAAAATAAAAACTATTAACAATACAAAGACAAGATGAAAATATTTATGTAGATTTTGAAATAGGTATTATGAACAATCATCCATATTTTTTTTTTTTCAAATTCACTCATCTATTTTGTGAAATGTCTTGGTATATCCTCAATTTTTCATTCAAATTTATTTCGGTTTTGTTTCCTACTAGCTTGCAAGTATTCGTATGGACCTGACGCAAGCGCGAGATGCTTTAGAGGAGTCTGTTGCCAACCAAGACTTCTCCCAAGCCGCGGAGATGAAGAAGAAAGTGGAGGAGCTCGAGTGCACCAAGAACTCACTTCTGGAGGAGTCTCTGGTCATGAACACCACTCAGGAGATACGAACAGAGAAGGTAGGTCGCTTTTACCCATTTTGATTCAGATTATCGGCAGATCTAAATCCGTACCTGACTGTCTATGGTTCCCATTCTACCTGAAAAATCTGTAAATTTTCCAGTGAGGGAAAAATAATAATAATTATAATGACAGTAATAATAATAGATGCAAATTATATAGCGCATGTATCCACTCTGCGGAGTGCTCAAGGCGCTTTGCGTTATTATTACTCTGGCTTTGGATCTTGATTTAACTCTTCAATTATCTTCCATTTTGTATCCAACAGAGCGATCCTGAAACCTTGGTGAAATGTCTGACCATAGCATCAGAGCTTATGCAGCACCTAACCATGAGCGACCTCAATCCAACACTCAAGACCCTCTTCAATGTTCTGGTGAGATTTGCCACCTATATTCTTCATTTATTTCAATGTCCCCTAGAATCTCCTTG
>BQKZ01001908.1:45358-79638 GCA_036244855.1 Temnopleurus reevesii | reverse complement strand
TGCTCTGCACTATTTGGGCTACCCAATGGACCTATTGTGCAAGTTTGATGAAAATCGGGCAAGGGGTTTTTGATTTATAGCAATTCTAAATTGTTGACGCCGTCGCCGTCGCCGTCGCCGTCGGAAAAAGCGGCGCCTATGTCTCGATTCTGCTACGCAGGCGAGACAAAAATGACAAGAAGGATTTATAAAAGGCTCATATTTCTATAGAATATCCTAAATTGATAATTGATAACTACTTTGATATTTTCATAGCCATTTCAAATCATGTTACTTTATTTTTTTTTCCCATTTTACATCAAATAGAATATTGGAATCTCTTTTAAAGAAAAGCTCCTTTTTTCAACCTGATAGTGTTATGAAATGTTTTGATTAAAATCCGAGAAGTTTATAATTGTAGCAGAAGGCTTGATACATCCAACATGAACATAATACACTACAATAAAAGATATTGCAACAGTACATTGCTACGATAATGAAAATGTCAAATATAGCAGCACATATTGATAGATTTACAGGTGCAGTGCATACATTCTTATGAATAATTACAATGTCTTTTATGAAGTTCAGCCAGAGTCATATGGTGGAGAGAAATAATAAGCAGGTAGAAATTAAAATAGAAGTGCAAAAAAGCCCCCTCCAGGCATTATTCATATATCTCATAGAATGCTAACGCAGCAAATGGAGATAAATATAAATGATGAAGGTCAACATAGCCATATATAATTCAACATGACAGACACCCTATCAAAGATTTCTTGGATACAGGTAACTTTACATGAAGATTAGTCATTACTTTTTCTGCAGATTTGGTTGGTTAAATGAAGTCTAAAAAGTGGGACGCAAAAGTAGTATGTGTAATGTCACATGTCAACTGGACTACACACATTACAATGGATAAATTTATATCATTTTTTAGGGTACTGCATAATTTTCTGGAAGTGGCTTTTTACAAGAACTGTGCCATTATGAAATTACATTCTGTGAATGGACATAAGCGAAAATAGACTTTAACAAAAGCTGGCTGTGCAAGAGGGTGCGTAAAATTGGCCACAGAACAGCTCTTATCAAATGGCAGGGATATATACATGTATTTGCAAGCATTTTGAAATAAGTAAATAAATAACCAATCAGAATTGACATTCACATTTTAATTTTCTCTACTGAAATTAATACTTTAAGCTGTGAGGAATATAAGTAGCGGATAATGGTACTGGAAATGAACCGTCAAAATTATACAGTGTGTAGAAGGTGGATATGTGAGTAAAGAAGGCAACCTTTATGACAGACATGTGAAACCGGCTTGCACTCTCGTTATCAAGTTCTACTTCTACAGAAAGGGGATTCAAAGAGATTTTTTAAACAATAATACAGCTAGTACTGGAGAAACAAGCTCTGTAAAGAAAAACATTGGCTTGGCAAGAAACTGTGCTGGAAATTGCAATGGAAAGCTGAAAGACAATATAGTGCATATAATACATGAAGCATATGACATGGTTAAAAGGGGAAAAGTGTTATATATAGCAGTAATAAGGTGAATGTTTTAGAAAATAAATAAATCATAAAATAAAATCAAGCTGTGTGTAAAGTGGGAAAGAACATGTCACATAGGGATAAAAAATAAGTTGAAAGTCCTCAATTGGGCATGCCACATTAACTACATGATATAAATAAATATCAGTCTGAAAGTATCTGCATCATAATTATTAAACATGTTTAAAAATGATGGTATTACTCTAAGCACAAATTTACATGGGGTTTTTAAATAGTACTGGCATGCTAGCTACAATAATGATCATTGGACAGAATCTTGCAATTGGGTTGATATTTTTCACTATTTTCCTCCCTCGAGTCACAAGCAGGAACAAGCTAAAAACTCTTTGACTTTTTCAGTTAGGCAAGATTTATTCTTACATATAGCTTCAGATATAATTAGTGGGAAATTGTGTTTCAATATGTAACTCACTGTTATATTTTCATTATTTGTCGAATTCGTATGTAAATATATTCTAATATGTGGTCTAAGTATAGCATAATAATTTACCATCAGAAACAAAATGAGATAATAGTTGAACACTGTGATTCTTTATCACCTTCTTCAACATAATTGTTATTCAAATTACATTGTGGCAAATCTTTATTGGTAGATATATTTTCTCTCAACCAAAAACAAAGAATGAGCAACCATTCCAAAGAGTCCATCTTCAGATTTGAAATAGGTAAAACAAAGCTGCCAACTTCATCTATAAAAAGCCTATTAATTTACCATAAAAATCTTATTAAAAAAAAATCATATCTAGTATCTCAAGGACTTAAAGTATCTTATTTTGTTGTAAAAGTGTCTGTTTTAACTGCACAAAAACACTAGTTGGCAGGTCTGGTTACAGGATGCATTTGGCTTGTTGTAATATACAGCTCCTATACACATTACTGGAAACACTCAAGGCTATATTCTGTCATGCAACATATAATGTTGGACTGGGATTACTCAAAATGCACAAGGCAATCAAGAGATTCATAATCATACCTCTTTTCAAGATAAAATAAGCTAGACGATGATACTTTCTACTCTGGATGTTACAAGGAAGAATAATTGGGCGCAAGCTCAAACTCTAAGTTAAAGTACCCATATTTTAAGAAAGGACTTGGGGATTGAGTATAGAGGGAGCACGTCTCAATACAATTTACAGGACCAATATCTAAACAGATTTCTTATTTTTCCATCATTCCCTTAATTTATTGCTTCCTTCTTCCAAAAAAAAATGGTCTTCTAACTTTAGAAGAAAAAAAACTTGTGAGGCATACAGCTGCTTAGCCAAATAAAACATCACTTACCCAATCCCTTGAGTGGTAAATAAATAAATAAATAAATTTGAAAAAATAATATCAAACAAATTGAATTTAATGAAAAATCCAAATTACATAACTTTCTTTCCTTTTCGAAATCAAGGCATAATTAACACGGTTTCATTTTATAAAAAGCCTTCTAAGAGAGACGGATTGCAATTTTGATATTCATCATGAATGCTAAGCTTTTGTTGACAAGTTGTAGCAAAAAAAACAACATTTAAGTTTTGGAGTAATAAGCAACAAATGTCTGTTTTAAGTCAAGTTTCTCTATCCAACCTATTTACATGTATGTCATCCTGAGACATTTCTTAGCACGGTGCACTAAATTTGACTTATTACTATTCTTCTACACAAAGACTGGCAAGAACCTACTGCTCATGCAATATTAAAAACACTCCATGCAGCATTGAGACGCAAACAACTAAAACAAACTGGACAACTAAAATCAAACAGAGTCACGATGCCATAAAACCAAACATGGGGCCGTCCATTTTGCCATTGAGTAGTGCCGCTCGTTTTTGTTATTCTCTTTTTTTCAAATCCAAATAAAAAGGTGAGTGCATATTTGCAATTTTATTTTCTTTTTTTCTTTTTTTCTTTTTTTCTTTTTTTGAGGAGCGGAGGATAGGCAACATACCGAACACCAACACAAAGGGTCCAAGATGGAGGGGGACGGTACCTTACGCTTCTCCCGCACCCGCAGCCTGACCGAGCTGGAGGCGGCGAGGAACGCCTCGCGTTCCGCGTATGAGATGGAGCCCAGAGACGAGCAGAAGGAAGAGATGGAGATCATGCTGTCCAGGGAGGGGCAGGGGGACATCCCCATCGCTAATCCCTCCCTGACGTCTGGTGCTGAAGGCTTCCTCACCCGCTGGTCAATTTCAAGCGTGATGTCTTTCGGTCGGGGTGTTCCATAAATCGAGGGCGTATTTTTTTTTATAGGAATGGACGAGATTCATTGTGTGCACCAAAAGAGACAGGATATAATTTGCCACACATGGATAAAGTGAGGAGGGAGTTGTTTAAAAATAGTGGGTTTGTTGTTGATAGTGTAGGATATTGATAGTCATGTGTGTGGTTATGTCACAAAGAGACGAGGGGAGAGGAGGAAGAAGAGGAAGGGGAAGGCAAAAGGTGACAAGCAATAAGAAATGTTACTTCACAATTGCTCGTAAAAGAGTATATGGTTAGTATGCATCAAGAAATCTGTATCATAGATATTAACAAATTAAATAGAGCTGGCAGTGAGAAAAGAGAGAGAATTATTAAACTAGGAAGAAAAGCACAAGCTTATCATTGGTTCATAAATGTCACAGATTTTGCTTATCTTCAATTTATCTTCTTTTCTATAAGTCTTTAAGTAGAAGAGCAAGTTTTAATAGCAATCGTTATCTATTTAATTACTTATTACTAGTGGATTGAAAGTAATTCACATAACAGTAACTTTACCTGAACATACAGTATATTTGCAATAATTTATATATTCCACTATGAGGATTTTGCTTGTTAAATACATCAATACTTAATTATATAACTTACTTCTCATGAATTTGAATAATTATAATGAATTTAACATTTTCATGATTATGAAAGCAGATAGATAATATATATAGATAAAAGTATATAGAGCAGGTTTGCATAGGGGAAAATGTTGCAAATGATATTTTGATTGCCAATGATGGAAGACTTCAAATAAATATTGAATAAATGAAACATGGGCTAAGCTTTACGTGTAGTCATGTGAATGGAGGTCTTACAGTATTTTAACATTATTTTAGTCTCTCTATTATTAAGCAAGAACATTTTAACAAGGCAAACTAGTATCACAGATTAGCAAAGTCCAGCCATGCTCTTCAAATTTGATTGTCAAAACATGAGGGTCCAGTCCAACAAAAAAGGGGAAACACTGCAATCTCAGCTAAGCATGCATTGAACACTCATAGAAATAAGATTATTAACGATCCAAAGATCAAACACTCTTATTAGTATCACAGAGACTGATGAAATTTAAAATTGCTCTCTTTGCCAAAAAGAAGAAGAAAAATAAAGAACATCCTTCAAGCAAATAAGTCAAAACATCATTACACAAAAGCTCAAGCAACTTTTTAAAACTCCAAAATAACTTGAAATGCATAACATTTTAATTTCCGACAAAAACTTAAAGTGTGAAAAAAAGGTGTAAAACTTGTTTTCAAAGGTGTGTTTAATGCACACATGAAAGAAGAAAGACTATGAAATAAGTTGGGGTTTTAAAAATGAGGCATGCAAGAGACTAAGTCACATCATGAATGCTTTGAGGCCTAAGGGATGGCAATGCAGGGGGGGGGGGTCACATGAGGGGCGGGTTCATTCCAGAAAATTTAAAGTCAAATGAATCACTTTGCAGAGGACCAAGAGCTGATTTCTAGCAGAGAAGCAGAAATACCAGGAAAGCCTAGTTGGTTTAGACATAGGATTCAAATGGGCATGAGGCATTCCAACATTATTATAAATTTGTCTACTAACAATATTTTACATTTCTAATTATCCTTAGATAAAATTGAGAGATTTATTTTTATATTTCAGGACTTTCCAGGCTTTTGCAATATCCAAATATGGCTTTCTCTTCTGGTAATTCATTGAGCCAAACAGAACTATCACTTTCATGAGAATATGGTTATAATCTCAACTGAATTTTTGCCTTGTTTGAGAATCACTATTACCAACCCAAATAGTGAAAATGCCATCCACAATACACAAACTAAGGTTGTTTAAATGGTCACCGCACATTAAACAATCTTGATATTCAAATCTTGTATTGACGTCTTCAAATTACTTCATCATCAATGGTCGAAAATCATGATGGGAACCCATAAACTAGTCAATGTCCTCACAAAAATTCAACATACCAAAACATCTAAATTGTGCAAACAAAAAAAACCCTTAACAACCATGTCTTCTGATGTGAGTGTTTGGCGACTTAGGTTGTATACTATGCTGTGGCAATAATTGCAATTGCATAAGCAAAGAAAAATTGACATATCCCCAGAATAATGTTGGAATGCCTCACAATAATGCAGAAAATAAATAAGCGAAGAAGGATCTGGCGATGAATGGGATATTCTTACCCTGTCTTGGCGCATCTGAGGGGTGTCGGCTACGAGATCCCTGGGAGGTTGGATGCTATTCTTGTTCACACTGCCAGATTGACTGCTATCCTCACTGTTATTCACACTACTCACGCTATTGCTGGGCTCGTTGGGGTCAAATGAATCTGATGGCTGCTGTATAGAGAGAAGTTTTAAGTTATTGTTCACACTGTCTGACATTTGTTTTCATATCCGAGGAAACCAAATTCCTTTGTGACAATGATGCAGGGATAACATAAATCATCTTTTACTTTGAATCTCCATTATTGTTCACACTGTTCAAGCTATCTGATGGCTGCTGTATACATGAAAAGTTATTTTTCACTGTTAACACTGTCTCATATTTGTTTTCATACATGGAAAAAAACCATATTTCTTTATCACGATGTTTCAAGGATTAAATAAAGAATCTTGTATAATGAATAACTGCAATTATCATTGTTCAAGCAATTGGCCAGCTCATTGGCGTCAAATGAATCTGAGGACCTCTTCATCATATCTCATTCAATTTCAGACAATCGTGAAGAGTTCTGATATCATCCTTCAATTCTTATGTCTAACTTTTGTGTTTTAGGGCCCAGGCCCCTCGCTCCTATCCCCATAATTTTTCTAAATTTGTCAGTACGAGTGTACTATGCTTTGATAAATTTACTCTTGTTCATAAGTCAGGAATATACATACTTCATCTGTACTAACTTCCTCCTCATCTCTCGTTCTGTTTGAGTGGATCTTGAATAGTTGTGATATCCTCCCTGCGTTCTTATTGTCCATCCCTCTGACGACCTTCCTCGTCTTCTCTATCAGGTCAATCAGGACGTTGTTGGGCCGATCTCTTGTCACAAATTCAAGCTGAAAGGTGAAGGATGAGATTGAGAGTAAATCAAAACGATACGAAAGAAAGAAAGGAAATCAACATGTGATGCCAGTAGTTTTGACTATTTTCCTTCATTGAGAACATGCGCCATGAGCACCGAAAGGTGGACCTGTGCGCTATACAAGTAGCCACTATTACTATTATTATTTTTATTTCACAAGAAATAAAATCTTCTTTTCTTAGTCTTTTATCAGTTCACATAATACTGCACATACGTCAGAAATATTTCAAAGGTTGGCATATGCACCAATGTATCATTCACTTCAGGAACATATATGCCGTTAATGCATAAAGACAGAATTTTTTTTTTTTTTTGGGGGGGGGGGGCTTGTTGTTTTTCTCAATAAGCAATTCGCTTACAGAAAAAAACACTGTCCACCCCATGGTTATTTTTTTCTAGCAATACAAAGTCTTCCTGGGTTAAAATGGTACAAATGTAAACGGTCAGTGGAGTTTATAACTGGTCTCCCATAAGATGCCAATTTGTGCATCTGTGACTTCATGCATATGTTGAGGTACGCACAACTCTACATACCAATGTTTACCATTTCCTGCACTCAATGATAGCCCATGGCGCTGAATTGCAACTAAAAAAAGGATCACCAGTCTTCCATAGAGCCGTGTGGACATCTACGAACAGCTTTATGGAACACAACCCTAGAGTCAAAACTGATTCCCTTCCCCTTACTCGGTCCATCTGTATCGTTAGTGAAATGTCGCTAAATCCTGGATACACGTCTCGACTAACCTGTAATAGCTGGGTTGCACTGGGACGACTGTCTGGCTCCTTGGCGAGGCATGCCTTGATGAAATCATGGAAGCATTGATTCCAACCAGACGTTGATAATGATGGAGGGTCTTTCTGGGCAATGTGATACAGGGCACTCATGGCATTCATGTTAAATAACGGTGGTTTTCTTTCAGCTGTATAAAAAAGAGCAGAATTAAATTTATAATCATTCTAATCAACAGATTAAAAAAAAAAAAATAGATGAAAAAAAATTCATGGACAAGGTAAAATATACAAATAAAACGGAATGAGGAGAGGAGACAGCCACCAAATATACATAAAATATTAACCAAGTAATGTAACATAGAACGTGAGCAATATAAATGCGTTCGACCATGAAAAAGTTACAAGATACTTTTACTTCACATTTTTTTTGTATGTTATGTATTTGGTACATTTGTGAATACAAAACCCTTATGACCTTTATACCTCCGAACAAATTTTCTCATGTCAGTAGCTCCACAAGTGACCAGTAGCTTAATGAAAAATCTGGCAAAAATCTCAGCTAAATTCATCAGGAATATTTTCACACATTTTGAATTCTATCTAGGATCATTGGTATTGAAATGGACCTGGATGAAGAAAGCCTACCAATGCTATGTCAATGATTCCTAAGGATGATTTTTTTTATGAAGCATAGTTAAAATTGGACTTGTGATAGGTTTATGCTTCAGAATAAAGTGATGATTGAGGTTAGGATTAGGCTGGAAGTTAAATTTATATATTAGCCTCATGAATCGCAGCAGTTGTTGCAGGAACAATACATTTGTAGATGAATTGACTAACCTAATTCAATACATGTGATTCCTAGTGACCAGACATCAACCTTGCCATCGTACTGCCCCTCATCCATGGCAAGTATTACTTCAGGAGCCATCCTGTCAAGAAAAGAAGATATAATAATTGTAAAATAATGAGTAGAAGGCTTCACGGTTCATTGAGTTTTATTTCTTGGAAATGTGAGTCGTCCCTTAAAAGGAATTACCCACTCTCAACGTACTGATGAGCAAGTTCTCATCATCTGCAGGAAAATTGAGGATGATTTACTTAAATCCCAACTTACTGTAAAGTGGAGATGACGTCTCCCCCCCAAAATAGCACAGCACATCTTACCGTTTTTTTGTGCTCCTTGCAATTGAAAAAAACAAATATCTCTCAAATTTTGAACAGTAAAAAAAAAAAAAATTGTGACAACTTGTCTATGCAGTTTCAATGTCACATTTGCTTCAAATTGTTTTCGTATATCCAAAATGGATGAAAAAAAATGATTGAGTACCAAGTCAATGTAAATTGTGCTTTCAATCCAAATTCATAAAGCCATGTCTATTTTTCATCATAAGAGATTAAATAAATTAAAGATATTTTTTATGACTTTCATAATGTCACTGACAGTCCATTTTCCACGAAAAAAGCAGCAAGATATCATACTACAACTATTCTTTCCAAGATTTCATGTAAAAAAAAAACTATTGAAAGAAAAACCATATAGAATGATCTGAAAAAAGAGGATATATAGAAGACATCCACTTACAAATCCACAAAACCCTTCCTTCAGGGCAAGTATTTGTTCAGGAGCAATTACAAAGTTCAGATAACCCAACAATATACATAAAATAATCAGTGATCAATCCCTTATCAGAGATAACAAAATTAGAATCAGCCTTGACATCATACTGCCCTCATACCCTAATAGAAATATTATTTCAGGCACATATAGTACAGAGACAATAGTGTAAACAATATACAATGTATGCATGGTTCCTTGTGGAAGTGTCGTGGTGTAGTGGTTCTGACTCTCGCGTTTCAGGCAGAAGTCCGCGGTTCGAGTCCTACCCATGGCATTAATTTCCTTCAGCAAGAAATTCATCCACACTTTGCTGCACTCAACCCAGGTGAAAAATGGGTACCTGGCAGGAATTTATTCCTTGGAATGCTTGAGTGCCAAAGTGGCTTGCTCGGCAGTTATAGCTAGGGTAATAATATGGCACCTAGTATCAAGCGCAGTAGATAATATGCATATAGTGATTGCGCTATATAAACGGTCCCATTATTATTATTATTATTATTGAATAATAGTACCAGCCTATACTTACCAAAATGGTGTTCCTACAAATGAGTTGGCTGGATTTACTAATGAAGCTGAACCAAAGTCACCTGGAAAATAGGAAAATAAAACATGTAATAACACTCAATCAATCTTAATACTTTCTCTGAAACAAGGAAATGGAATGTACAGGGTCAGTATATGCAACTAACATTTACCTTTATTCAAAACAACAATCTTGCTCAGTATTTTCTAATGATATTGCACATTGTAATCAAAGGCAAATCATGATCTTCTTTATTTACAAATATATTGTATTACTGGAACAATATTGACATTAGTATGTTACAAATAGTGTGTGCCCAAAAGATAAGAAAAAACAAGAAGGAATACATAATTTGCTATACGTCTAGTCCGTTAAGTTTGCTCAGATTATTTTCTTTCAAAAAGAATAGCTATAGACAAATGTTTTGAGTCTGTTTTGACATTTTTATACGCAGCTTTGCTCTGTCTTATAAGAAGACACTGTTTGTGACTTCTCATGATCGTTTTTTGTTTTGATATTCACAAATGTTGCGGTCCTAACTGTCTAAAAATTTAGGAGGCTTAACTTTTCCGTTCCTAAAAACGGTTGAATGAAAGTTGAAGGAGATAGATGCAGGCAGATGGAAATCATGAATGAAAGAGTAGACAATGAGCTCAACAGAATGAGCAATTTCCATGGCAACAGATGAGCAGTCGACTTGAATACATTATTTCAATGAAAGACTCTCTTGCTGCCTAGGAAGGATTTCTTTTCAAACAGATTCCCCTCAACTCATAGACGCCAACCATTCCAGAATATACATGAGGTAAATTTTCAAATGAATTCAAGACTTGTATCAAAAGTGAATGGCTGAGGGTATAGTCATTGCTGTCCTGTTTGCTCCCATTTTTGTTCAGCCCTTTGCATTAATCACATTTTCATATTTACCTCATGCATATTCCAGAACGGCATCACACTGAGTGGAAATATTTAGGAGGCTGGGAAAGTGAAATTCGTAAATATCAAAACAACGTGAAAATTACAGCCTTTACAGTGTACTCTCCTCTGTAATAGTTCCATGGATATACACTGCTATTTTCTCGAAAAACTTTCTTACTACCTTACTAAGATGTCTGCGGAGACAGTTTCCAGTGCACTCACCTAATATAACAGTACATTGCTGTTTTCTTTAAAAACTTTCTTACTGCCTTGGATAGATTTCTGGTAAAAACAGGTTCCACTGTACTCACCTAATTTAACAGTACACTACCATTTTTCTTTAATAACTTTCTTACTGCCTTAGAACAAGGTCGGGTAAAACAGGTTCCACTATACTCACCTAATTTAAAAGTACATTGCTATTTTCTTAAAAACCTACCTACTGTCTTAGAACAATGTCTGGTAAAAAAAGGTTCCACTATACTCACCTAATTTAACAGTACATTGCTATTTTTCTTTAAAAACTTTCTTTCTGCCTTTCTAAGACGTCTGGTAAAACGGGTACCACTGCACTCACCTAATTTAACAGTTCCATGCTCGGTGAGGAGGATGTTGGCAGCTTTGATATCCCTGTGTATCGTCTCGTAATTGTGAAGGTATTCAAGACCATAGAGGGCGCCCTCACACACTGCAGCTATTTCATCTTCTTGTAAAGGTTTCTTATGTACTGAAAAGACAAAGAAGAAAATAAATGGCAAAGTTATGGTGAAAAAAAGAACTGGAAATTATAAGAGACTGAATGAACAAGGGTATAAAGGGAGGTCTAATGACTGTGCACCTAAACTTTCAACTTGAAAAAAAAACATGAAGTTTATCTATTCAATCTTAATCTGACATCATCACACATATCCTGAGTATGTGTGAGAAATATCTTTTAGCAAAATCTGACAAGGAACAATGTCATTTTAGATGATATATACACCCCTCTCATTTTTGCTGTTAAAATTATTTTCATTATTCTCAGCATCCCATTCACTTTACATGCAGTTGGTGAATTTCAACAAGTTACATCGCTATCTCAATGGAGCGCAGATAAGCAACCTAGCGCAGATAAGCAACCTGGCGTAGAGGAGTTGGTACATAATGTGGGTATATGCGTACATGTGTAAAAATCATCCTTCATCCCTCTTCTAGGCCTTTCCCTGGACTGCTTTGATATAATTTGTTGATAACATCGCGAATGATTAGCATGATTGGGAGTTTTTTAACTTCTTGTACTCTTATATTATTTTCTATTCATCATACAAAGAAAACCCAGAGATTGCGTGAATCCAGATTCATATAAGAACCAATTGGGATATTGATATGCTAAAACATAAAGAAAAAATACAAAGTTTGGTAACATAATAACAGAAAACAAAAATCTTCAATGCACTTCCATGGAGTATTGCACACAGCATCTTGTTCATATTGAAACCAGAAGTTCCAAATATAGCATACGTGTATATTAGGCATTAATAAATAACATAAAAATTGATTGGACAACAAAGTGTGCCTAAAATAGAGGGTGCCTGCTCTTCATACAAAAATTTTCTGATATCTTCATTAATTCTTTTCAGATCTATTCCCTGAGGCTCTTCCTTGAATATGGAGGGTAATATGTTAACGAACAATTCAAAAATGGAAATTGACATCACTAACAGAGGAAACCCATCTGATCCACAAAAGTAATGAAATAAAGTGAAGGTCATAAATGTGTAACTAATTAAAATACAATACTGGTGCTAAATTTAAATAAAGCCAGTGTTCAATGCATACAAGTACAGTATTTGTTGAATATGAAAATCAGCTGGGCTCAGTAGCTTGTTGAATGAGCCATGTGGTTATGAATGGAAGCCGAGTCATTTCTGATTTAGCATCCCAGCTGAAATCCATTTCTCAGAAAAAAAAANCGTCTCGTAATTGTGAAGGTATTCAAGACCATAGAGGGCGCCCTCACACACTGCAGCTATTTCATCTTCTTGTAAAGGTTTCTTATGTACTGAAAATACAAACAAGAAAATAAATATCAAAGGTATTAGTGAAAAAAGAATGGTAATTATCAGAAACTGCATGAACAAGGGTACAGTATTACTGGAGTTGGTATAGTATGGGTACAAGTACATGTAACTCAGCAAAAATCATCCTTCATCCCTATTCTAGGCCTTGTCCTTGACGACTTTAATATAATTTGTTGATTCTGTCGCAAATGATATGCATGATTGGGAGTTTTTAAACTTCTAATACCGTCCTTTCATTTTCTATTCATCATACAATGAAAACCCAGATTTTGATTGAATACAGATTCATATAAAAACCAATTCGATATTGATATCCTGAAATATAAAGGAAAAATACTAAGGAGATTAAGATTTTGTCAGAGCTTGGCTCATCACTCTAAGTTTGTTCACATTATAACAAAAAAAAATTTAAATATAAACAGGAGATACACATGCTTTGGAGGAAAGTTCATTGCATTGCAATGGTACAGCCCACAAAGTATCACACACTGCATCTTGTTCACATTGAAACCAGAATTTCCAAATATAGCATACATCTATATTGGGCATCAATAAAATGACATAAAAATGGATTGGACAACAAAGTGTACCTAAAATAGAGGGTGCCTGCTCTTCATACAAAGATTTTCTGATATCATCTTCATAAATTCTTTTCAGATCTATTCCCCGAGACTCTTCCATGAATCAAGAGGGTAATAATAGATTATTTCTACTAAAAATTCACAAATGGAAATTTACATCACTAACAGAGGAGACCTATATGATCCACAAAAGTAATGAAATAAAGTGAAGGTAATAAATGTGTAACTAATTAAAATACAATACTGGTGCTAAATATAAATATAGCCACTGTTCTATAGAAGTACAGTAGTTGTTGAATATGAAAATCAGCTGGCCCCAGTAGCTTGTTGAATGAGCCATGTGGTTATGAATGGAAGCTGAGTCATTTCTGATTTAGCATCCCAGCTGAAATCCATTTCTCAGAAAAAAAAAGCAAATTGCCATTACGCATGCATGCTATGTATGAACATGCACCAAGGCGATGATACAAAAAATGTCCTGTTCGGAAATGGGTTTTGCAAATTCGGAATGATAGGTCTAACCTTTACCTCTCTCCCTTTTCATGAAGTACACACCATACACCCCCACCCCCACCCCCCCTCCCCATACTGATATTTCAGGTTTTCTCTTTTAAAATTTCCCCCAAGCTGAACAAGCTCAACAAGCTCATTATTCTTCATACAAGAATCCTACATACAGTCACATTCTGTTCACTTCATTTTGAGATNGGGGGGGGGGGGGGGGGGGGGGGGGGGGGGGTCTGGATATGAAATACTTAATTATTTGTAATATTTACCATCTAAAACATCTGATGCAGATCCGAGACAGTACTCCATGGCAAGCTGGAAGATAAAAAGAGAAATACATCCATTGAAAATGCATATTTCAAGAGATTATAACAATAAATCATTCATAATTCATGCAAATTCATCATCTCAACATTTTGAAGGGCTCTACAGTACACTGACAAAAATAGACATTTCAGTATAAAGAACAAAGCTGAGCTGCATATAATTGTTTATGACAAGGTGTAAACAAAACGAAGGGCAAGGGTAACAAAATAGTTTTCCAAGGTTGCAGACTTATGATCAATACAGCTATGTGTACTGTGGCCACTTATAGTATAATTTGTTCTTTTTACACCTGTATTTATTTATTCAAATTCATGCAATTTCCTCCATGAAGGAACAAATGTATAGTAGTTATGTGGTATTCCTTGAAACAATTAGTAAATCTGGAATAAAAATAGCATACTTCTTGCTACATTATGTATGTGTGGTGAACTCTGGCAAGCTTTCAGGTTGTTAAAGATGTTTTATGGTACATACATATGTACAGACACATAGTCATAGACACATGAAAAGAAAACCAGCCTCGTTAAAATTAACCCATTGTCTGCTGGAACCTGGTGGACCTTGTACACAATCTATGGGAATATAATAATACCTAGTCAAACCAAAACTACGTATTGCAGATCATTTTCAATTTGTCTTTAATCATAATTTTGCTCAATCATGGCTTTAATAATAAGTTTGAATATATGAAGATATAGAGCATTTGACACATGGCCAACTACAGATCAAAATGTCCCATCTTTATTCAAAGAACATGACAGGAAAACCATCTCCGCCTATCCATGTACATGTGAGTGAATGAACCTCAAGAATAATATTATTAAAGGAAACAAAACAGGGTGTGGTCTGTATGTCGATAGCTAGGCGTTGAGCTTGAGTAGCTTTGCAGATCGTAACGGAAAGAAGGATATCCTATAACAGACCACTCTATCTGGCTCGTAAACAAGTACGTGTACTGCATTCAATACACCTTCTACATCGCAAATGTAAATCGAACAAATGGCATTTCTTTTGTAATTTCAAGGCAAAAGATTCACGCAAAAATTAAATGTGCTACTCATTTTCCATTCATGGTATTGGAACAAACCAGAAATCATCTATAAATGATAATTTGTACAACTCTAACATGACATTAAAATTGACCTACACCTAATAAATAAAACTACGATTAGAAACATAATATTCTTGAACTTTTAATCATAAACATGGTCATTGAGTCAGTATCAATATCTTAAAAATTAATACTGCAATGATGATATAAAGTAACAATTTCTACTGAACTTTGCATATCGTTGATTATCCACATTACATACCAGCAGAAGAACAATGGAACAATCATGGGATGATTAAAAGTTGGGTAGATGACTAAACATCATCTTAAAATCATTAAATTGAGGACTGTGAGGTAGAAACTATTCACAAAGAGTACATGAAAATGCAATGAACTCTATTTTGTACCAGCTCCACTTTGCTAACAAAATTCCATTGGGGCTTATCTATTATACGATTTCTGTTTAAAAAGGTATCTTGAATTGGATACAGAATTTCAATAAAATTGATTTGTTTTTATTTATTGTAGATTCAGGATAGGTGGATTCCATGTTACTTCTTTGCGCATATTCATGAAGATTTGAAAAATGAAATCCGTTAACACACACACAAAAATAAATTTGGTCTTCAAGCATCCATTTGATCTACAACATACATTTAGCTGCATGCAAATAAATGTTATGTAAGAGATGAACATGTTATCACATGTATACATGTTATGTTACATGTACATAGTATAATCAAAGTGCAATGTAATGAGAACATTCTGTTGAACAAAACATCATGGATACTTTGATCATGGATATAGGAGTGTGTATTCACCATTGTTGGTCACATCTTACATGTACTGTATGATAGCGACAGTATGTCTTGCTGCTACCCACAGCCATGAATGATAATTTAAAAAAAAATATCTGTAAGTGCATGTCAAGTACGATTTGGCTAAAACAGGGAGAGGAATTTACAAACATTGACAGATACAATTACACAACCTTATTATCAGATTCAATGAACATACTGAGTTAAATAATGACATCGTTTTTTCATGTATGCCAAATTCAACTACAGTACCATTGAATTACCCAGCCTGTCAGGAAGCTAAATGAATCATATATATGCTTGTATACATGTACACGTACATTATGCCAAACAAACACACATGTTGATACACATCACAGTACATTTACTCTTTAAAAAAAAATGACTTTGCAGAGAAAGGAGAAAAATTCACTCAAGATTTCTGGAAGATCACTGACCCTAAATCCAATTCAAATCCTGATGGATGACAATTTATTTTTTTTACCTTTTTCACCATCCTGAGAAATACAGCCGTACCTACAGTGTACATTGTACTATATAATTCTTATAAGTTCTCTGAAAGCTTTCCATGATTATGAGGTGACAGACTATTTACCCCCTAATATTTCTTTATTTTTCTATAAATAGAAAAATAATGAAATGAAATGAAATTTCAAAAGAAATGTAATTACTTAATAAAGTTGCATTTTGATTTTTTAATTGTCTGAAATACTAAAATCAGAATCAACAGAACTCTATACACACAGTGGGTAATGTTTTCTTTTTATTTCGATACAGATATACACATAGTTGTACACTGTAAATAATAGACTGTTCCAACACAAATATTTGTCACTCAGTGCACATGAGAGAAAGTTGGATCTGGCAGTCCAATAAAAAGGGAAGGAAAGGTAGTTTAATTGTAAATCGAGTTCAAGGGCAGCAAGTCAGACACCCAAGTACTGGAGACTTGGCAGTAATAATGTGTGTCAGACTACAAAGACAAAATTTCACTTTGTATATTTGCAGGTACATTGGAATACACGGACAAATTCCAATGTTTGCTTGTCCGAGTATGATTAGAGAATCTGCAGTCTGCTAACATGAGGTACTGGTGCACATCCTGAATTTAGAAAATCTTGAGACTGTAACCCACATTTTAACTGAAATACATCGGTACAACCAAATATAGAGTGGACTGCTGAGAGCTCTAGGAGAATAATTGAGGATGGCTATGAAAGAATGATAGCAATAATGATAAAGATGAGGAAAGTGATGGGTATAGAGAGGGCTTGTTGCAAATGTAACTTAGAATTATGATTTCTTTGCCATTGATGGCAACTATCAAGACATTGGGACGAAACAGCCGATCAGCATCAAGGGAGCAAAATGAAAGAAGTTGTTGAGTTGGGTATGTAGCTATCATAATTAAAAATATTCTCCTGAAGATGATGAAAACATACTCATTGAAACGCCAAGAGTGGGAAGTTCCTAGTTGTTTCATGGCTACTCACATTTCGAACAAAGATAACTTGTACTGTGAAACATTCAAGCAATATTTATACATATTCTCTCTTTTCATCAAACATGTGCTTGGCAAAAAGAGAATAGCTATAGCATCAAGAATTTAACAACAGTAAGGTAACATGTAAGCCCAATGCAACAGGGCCTCTACATGTATGACAGTGATGGTAATGAGGAGGATGATGGTTATGGATAAATATGAAGATAATGAAGATGATCATTATGATGACGACCAGGATGACGATGGCAATAAAGATTTCCATCACTGTGACAAATTTATTCCAATCTGTTCCTATGACATTAAAATACACAGAGAAAGACGAAACTTACCCAAGCTGTGTGTTCTCTGAGATAGCATCCCTTGAATTCTATACAATTGGCATTCCGTACTCTGTGGATGAACCGCACCTCCTTGATGATATCTTGCCATTTCTGAAGGAACAAAAAAGAAGCGCTTGATAATATCCATTGTATGTATGGGCATTTTATTACAGTTCATGGGTAGTTTTATCAGCTTCAACACATTCACATAGTACAAATACTACACTATAATACAGATGAATGTACATGTACATGTACATGTATGATGTTTTATCCTGCAATGCTGCACCTACATGTACACGTACATTTGTTACCATTGAAATTTATTCACATGTCAATGTACAGATATAGCTACAATGTACAATCACATTGAAAGAAAATCATTTTTAATGCACACATTTTTTTTCTCCTCTTTTAGGGGTCACCATTCGCTTCACCAGGCACAAGCCAGATGAATAAAAATGAAATGATCACTTCAAGTTCATATTCAATGCACATTGACTTCAATACGGCTGTAGGCATAGATCTTGCACATTACATGTAAATTATTATTGAAATTCACGGTGAGAGAACAGAGAGCAAAAGAGGGCGAAAAGGGCAAAAGAGCAAATGAGAGAGCCATACCTCTATATAATTCCCTCCTTAATATGATAACCACATCATTCACTAAACAAATTTGGATCCCTTGATTAAATTACCACAGATTGAGTCCCAAGCATCCATAAATTTGGATACCCAATGAAGCATCAATGGTGAACTTCATCAAATATTACTGGTACAGTATATGCAGAAATTTTCGCTGGGGTTTTATTTTCGCTAATTTAGCGATTGTGAATATGGTAAAATTTCCACCCATAGATTTGTGTACAATGATCTTTCAAAACTTAAAAATAACAACCCACTAATAAATGAATATATCTAAAAATTTAGTGAATTCACTAAAATGTATGTACGCTAAAATATTGCCTTTTCACGTAAACCCCAACATGGGACCATTAGACTTAACCAATAGCGTCAGCGACAATGTTGATTTGCCACACGCACCGACATACACGTAATAATGGATGATAAAAGAAAAATATCGGTTAACAGTAATAAATTGCCACGACAATATGTATTGTATCAAATTACCCTTCAAGTACTAAAGGAATTGGCAATGGCCTACACTGTAGAAGGTGGGATTGGGGTAGGGGTTAAACACTTCACATCGGACTAAAAGCTTCAACAGCTCTTCAGGTTCACACAAACATGCTTGTTACCCAAGGCTTTTCAACACACCTCTAAATGCCATGCTCCACAAAAGCCATACGAGGTATCAAATGTATGGTTCGTTTATTGACAGAGCACTGTACATGTAGCTGCAAATCAAAATATTCTCTCTATATGTAGTTTTTGTTTGCACTTTTGTGACAAAGATAGCAAGAAATTGTACATGTACATTCATAGCTAATATTTAAAAATAACAACATGGCCATATATTCAAATTTGTAATCAAGCTACATAAACAATGTATTTCTTGTAAATTGTACTTCATGGATGCAAGTTTTTCCTTGGTACATTGGACAACATGAACAGGGCAATGAGTGGGCTGAATTTAATTTAGCATGTAGGCAACAATAATGGTATATAAAGTGGAATCATTCCCATATCATGGAGTTTCCTTAATCCTTACTATCAAATGCTATCATATCATTTTCCTTTTCTCTTTTTTCCCCAAAATCTATCAATGACCATGCTCATGTAAAACATGTGTAAAGGAAACAACTAAAATCTATTTACAAGCTTCCAATTGGAAAATAAAGCCCTAAATACATTCACCCGTCATAAAGAAACCAAATAATATTGAACACAACTTCATTAACATTTACACATAGCATACAGAGCAAATACATGCAGAATTCCATTTGTGTAAACAGTACTGTAAGCTATGTACGTACACTTGTACAAATCCACATTCAAGTGTACGAGGCAACAGGAGAGAATACGGCGAACTCAAATTGAGAAATTCCTAAATTCACTGACAATTTTCTTGGTTCATTGGCCAATTATACATCAACTGTGCAATGTAGTCTTGGTTCAAGACTTTCAGAAGAATTTTCTTCTTTGTCTGAATTGCTTCCTTTTCCAATCACACTCACCCACATGCCCCATAGCATGTATGTGAAACTATGTAGGCTACATGTAGCATGCTTCTAGACTGAAAGATATTTTCTGCCTAATATTTGCACAAAGTATGCTCTGTAAAATCATACATGTAAGACCATCATCCTCCCCATTTTTGCATACTACAGGGATGGTACTGGTATAGTATTAATTTTGACACATGCAAATGTATATAATGTACACAAAGAATTCAGAATGGTAGGAAAATAACAGACAATATCAAGGTCACGTACATGTACAAATACACACTCCATGCTTGCACTTCAATAAGGCAGAAGGCATGCACTCCTGCATTATAAAGGGATCATATCCATGTCAAAAGGCTGTGCATATTTGAGGCACTGCTCAAGAATATAACCAACACCTTCCCCCCCCCCCCCCTCAAAAAAAAAAAATAATAAATACATTTTTAAAAAATCTTTAATCCCGACAACTTTGCTTTTTGTTAACAAAGCTTACAAAAAAAATCAAAAACAAATTTCACTTGCTAATTTGTTCTTGTAAATTGTCAAATTTTGTCACTGAAATCTGAACCCTTGGAAGTTTCATAAAACGATAATTAATCAATATTGAAGAAGTAAAATTCAATTACATTCAGTACATAAGGACAAATAAGAAAATATTTAGTCAGGCCTATTTCACAGTTAAAGGGGGGGGGGGGGTATGAATAAAAGTCAGGTTGCTTACCTCTGTGGATGACTTTCCATTATATAACATTTTCTTGATTGCCACTATTTCGCCCGTCATTGTATTCGTCGCCTGTAAATAAAAATAAATGGATTTAAATTGATAAAAAAAATAATGAATACCAATTGTAATATGAGGTATACATATATCAAGGCCACAATAAAACCATGTGAATCTGTCCAAAATAGAAACTGGAAGTGGAAATTTGATACCTGTCAAATGACACAAGAATGTTCCTTTCATTGCAAATATCTGCCAACTTTATACAAAAGATACGACTGGTAGCACAATGAATGGTGATTTCCAGTGAATAATTTCAGACCATAACTACAACTTACATTAAATCTTCTCAGAAAACTCTTATTAAATTCACAAGCACCAGAAATGCTTGTGTCTACATCTATCTTTCATAATCCCCCAAATGTGTCTTCTTCTCTCATCAGTAGATGGTGTATTACATGTGTAGGAGGCAGGTTTATGCCCAATGTTCTGTTGCATTCCTAAGACAAACTAAAATACACAGATTCATTTACAAAGTACTTTGGCAAATATACATGTGTGTTGAATATTCTCAATTTCAGAAGTAATGCATGCAAAGTATATCAATGTAGACTAGTGCATTATTAACAAATGCTCAAGGAAAAACATTGGGTGTATGAAATCCAATATTTCAGGTTCATATCGATGGCGCAGATCCAAATACCGTTTTTTGTGTATCGATAAAGAGATCATTTCTTGATGGAATTCCTTTGTCGCGTGATTTTTTTTTGGACTATGAAATACATGTGCATGATATTCAGATATCAAGGAAATATGGTCTTGATCTCTTTCTGTAAAACCTACATGCTATGCCTTCTGTAGTGCAGTAACAACACAAACTCAACGACCAACATTAGGTGTGTGAAATACAATATTTCAGGTTCATATCGAAGGCATGGATCCACATACCATTACCTGTATCGATAGAGAGGTCATTTCTTTATGGAATTTCTTTGTTGAGTGATTTTTTTTACTATGAAATACATACTTGTGCATGATATTCAGATATCAAGGAAATATAGTCTTGTTCTCTTTCTGTAAACCTACATGTACATGGTAGGCCTTCTATATTGCAGTAACAACACACACTCAAGGAACAACATTAGGTGTGTGAAATACAATATTTCAGGTTCATATTGATAGCATGGATCCAAACCCTGCCCGCATCTGATATCACATGTTATCACAAGTACATGTGGAGCTCGCTATGCAACAACATCGCAGGGTACAACATGCCAGGGGGTTCATATCATACACAAAATGAGTGTTCATTTCAGGTTGGGGGTAAACCTTGGGGGAAGAACAATAGAGGCTCAGTATTCAGAAGGGATGAGGAGGGAAAGAGATATGATACATTGTTACAGTGCATTCAACTTGATCTTGGGAACAATGTACATGTACCAGGACATTGTATGGGACTGAACTGAGCATTTATTATTTCATTCAGATGCATCACAGCCTGGGTCCAAGTTGTGTTTTCCTTCATAAGAGCTAGGATATCGTAATTATATTTTTGAGTATTGAATGTCAGGGCGATAAAACTTACATGCATATATTGTTATATGTAGGGCCTACATGTATATGGTTGATTGAATTAATTTGTGTAAAACCCCTTGCTTTTGTTTGTTGTTATTACTCATGAATCTTTGGATTTGACCTGTATGCATTCATTTTACATGATGAACGCAGTAACCCAGAATGACTTTGCAGTCACAACAAAATGAAATAATCATAATATCAAATTCAAATACAAAACATTTAGCAGTATCTCATTTTGTATGATCATTATTCTAAATTATTACACTGGAGTATCAAGTTATCTCATTTCTTAATATTTATAAATTACATCTTTCTTTCAACATACAGGAATATACAGTACACTGTATGAGAGAAGTCATAGTGGGTTCTGAGATAACAAAGCCCAACCATACACACGTACATGTACATGTACATACAGCCATAGAAAGCTTGCAGCAGTCCCTGCGCAATCTCCTCTCCAGCTTACGAAGGCACAACACAATGTCTGGAATGTGTACTAAAATGCATGGCTGGCTTCACCTTATGCCAAATGTTCATGTCACTTGCACCATGCACTTGCACATGCCTCTTTGTATGAAAAGAGAATCGAGCAGAAGCTTTGCGTAGGAACAGTGAATTATGCAACTTAGGTTAAAAAAAAACATGTACATTACACTGCACGGCCTACATACATGTAAATGTACATCTGTACTAACAGACAAAAACAATAAAATTAAATAAATTTTAACAGACCTTTGCACAGTCCTGTACATGTTCTTTAAAAAATATATCTTAGAAGTTGACCTGTACAGTACAAATATAACAATATATATACCATACTGTACATTTGTGAATTGAGTTTGTTTTCCTTTTGGACATGTTCAAGGTGTATTTGGATTTGATATGACCATAGATCTTTGTGTCAGGGTCAATGATTCTATACACATAAGCACAGATCTCTTTGTGTGTACCTGAATACATTTACATATACATGGTGCTGACAGTCTATGAAATCTCTCCAAAAATACTTTGCTTACATGTGAATGCTCTCCCCACATATTGTAGTGCATGAGAGATTTTTTTTCTTGGGGGGGGGGGGGGGGTAGTATTAAAAAAACATGTAGGCTACATGTATGCACATGAGTAATGACAATTTTACATACACCATTCATCGGAATATCTTTTAGCCCTTGTCTAATAAATATTGCTGTTTTTATCTCGGCAGAGAAAATTTGACCCGGACAAACATTTTACTTTTGTGAGACATATCTCTACACTGCAATCATGGAGAGAAAAAACAAAACAGGGAATATCCAGACAGTCTGAATGCTACACATACAACTCAAAACAATACAACAATGAGGGACACGCATCTGGATGCGACATATCTCGATGCTCTTTGTGTCCTGTCGCCCCAACAAAAAAATGACCTTTATCTGCGACCCAATTTTAACAACATGGCAATGTCAATAGCCCAAGAATAACAGTGGAGGGCAAAACACTTCCAGGCTTGCCTGGTATGAGGGTTGTCATGAAAAGGGCACAGGGCAATACACTCCAAACACTCGAGGGGGTTGGTGCATTGTGCATTGGGATAAGTGTCTCATGTAACTATTCATAGTAACACCTCCAGACACAATAGCAGGGAATCTTCCTCATCCCTGAATGTTACAAGATTCAACAGATATTCAAAGTGCGTTGATATTTCGAGCAAGTTTCACAGGAAAGAACTACAATTTTATGCACTGGGAGTAATCTCTTAAAGATGTCTTTATTTGAGAACTTGATGCTCATAAAATTAATGGAATGTACATGAACCTCATGAGGAGGTCATGCATGTGTACACAGATTGGTGTTCAAGACAGACAAATGACAAAACAAAAACAAATACAGAAAATATTCCAAGGATATCTAACCATTTCCGTTGTAAAGAGATAGTTAAGAAGAGTACTTACATGATAGACCGCACCAAAGCTGCCATGACCGATCTCTGTCATGCCCGTGAAAAGTTTTTCCGGGTCTTCATCAGAAAAGAGTCTTTGGACCTCCAGGTCCTTAATCTGACCCACACGCGTTGGCAATGGCATGTTTGCAGTTGACTGTGGGGGCGCTGTTTAGATGGAAGGCGTCGAGATGAGTCAAAAGGACTCATCGAACGAAAGTTGGATTTCCAGTACGCACCCCTAATGGAAATGGGTCTGAGGTGGTAAAAGGGTGTTTCATCAGTCTGTTTACAATGTTTAGATTTACTGTGAGTTTATTGATAGTGTCCAGAAAATCAACTTCCTCTATATGGAAGCAAGAACAAAGTACTGAGTGCTTCGGTGAGAAACCCCACAAAATTTGCAAGTTTATTCAAGATTTTCTATGCCATCATCAAAATCTAATGTAAAAAATCAAATTTTGAGGTGACTTTAGGCTGAAAAATGGATTCAAAATGGCATGCCCGATGACTGTATCATGATCACTTGACTCCTAGAAAGTCCACTCATAAACAGGATTGCCTTGGTATCAAACAGCCCACGTGATGAATGGACGACTCTTGCTCAATTCGAAGCCGATTAGTGCGAGCTTGACACCGCATCAACCCTGCTGGACAGAGGGTTGTCCTATCGGTCACACACAATCTGATGAGCAGCTCAGCATAGATAGAACGCTTGGTATTTCCACTTCGTCTGACCAAATGGAATCCGTAGCTCTCTGGCCTCAAGCCACAGGGAGGTTGACGATCGTCTGTTTTGGATGTTAGCCTCCCTTTGATCAGCACTACACAATCACTGACCACTATGATATCTGTAGGTCAAAGAGAAAAAAAAATCGATGTAATGATATGCTTATAAAGTATTTAAAGTGGAAAAAGGAAGAAAAGGCCTAAGAAATTAAGTTTTATGCCATTAGGGAATTTTGTTCTTCCCAAATACAATGTTTTTTAGTTCATCACATTTAGACCTAGCGTTTAGAAGAAAAACAATTTTGAAAATCCTGGTCAGAGGTATTGAGAAATACGCAAGTCGTGAGGTAAATTGAACACACTCGGTGACGTCATGGAAAAAACATTGGTTGAGCGTGTAATAAACGACATACAGTATACTATTGGGCAGGACGGCCGCGGGAGGGGATTCCTAAATTAAACAGCTCAGTGACAAGTTATACTACATTATGTGGGCAATATGGAATTAGAAATGTAAAGAAATAACATCATACTACATATCACTACCCTTTTTCTGAACATTACCATTTTATATGCACTAATAAAGTGTTTTATGTGTGTATGGGATGGTCGAATCGACTCAGGATAAGAGCATATGCATGGGTGAACGTGTATTACGTACGTACGCGTACGGCAGTGCGAAGATTTTTAGTTTTGATTACTTCGACGCGTTTATCTGTCATTTTCGAGACTTGTTTCTCAGTTTTTTTCCGGGAGATTTCCCCCTAGCGTAATTTAGTTTTCGTAAGAAAAAGCAGCAAAAACTTGGAGTATTATTTCTACCGTATTTGTATCGCCTTTGTTCGTTTTCTTAATCATTTGTGACTTGTATATTTATCGGTGAAATTATCGTTTCGGTGTGGACCGTGGGTGTGAAGAGCAGTGTTAACGGACTGTTGAGCGATGGAGCTCCCGACGGACCGGGGGAGCGAGACGCCGACCGATACATTACGCTGTATTATCCCAAGAACTATACAGAGTATCGGCTGAAGCACTAACTTGGAAGAGGAAAAATGCACGATTATACCGTTATTAAGCCAAGTTCCGTCATGAAATATTGACACAAATACAGAGTGATAGCTTTCTTTAAAGGACATAACATTTAAATAATGTCTCTTTCTGAAAAATCACGCAAATTACACAAATCTCACATACGTGATGGCAAGCGAATGAGTGTGGATCGCACAGTACGAATGTGTTTTGAAATCTGGTCATCATACCGTCATCGTTTAGTGGGTAAATTACATCGTTTTCATCGGAATTCATCTAAAATTTTGTGTCCATAAATGCTTTATGATGTAACAATCAATATGCTGTGAAGGCATTTAAAAGTTTTGCAGAAAATTTCGAGCAATATCAAGTAAAGCTGCACTTTACGTACTGCGGCATTGATCTCTCCATATCTCGTCCATTCAATGGAGCAGACGACGCTCGCAATCTGTTTTTTCCGTGACGTCACACGGATACTCGAGAAAAGTACAAGTGATTGCTCTCTCAGTGAAAATGGTGCCCCTCCAAACTTAAAGTCTGATAACTCGACTTCTGGTGGGTCAATTTAGAAGGGGTAAAAAGGAGATTGTTCTTAAAACTACACGCTCTCGGAATAAAGGTCTCTCATTCTCATCCAGGAAATTTTGTTCATACAATAATTGCTGTTGAACCACAAGTGATATTATCATGTGCATCATTTTACTTTCGGCTAACAGCCATTTTCTGTAAATATCATCAGTCAAATTGAATTTTATGTCAAAAGAAGTATTACAGTTTCATTTTTATATTTGTTACCAATCTACTTCTGGTAATTATCATAAATATATCATTGTTCTATAATCAATATTTCTTTCAATGAATTACAAATATTCTCAAAACACTCACATGAAACTTACACACAATAGGTGTTCCAAAAAAAAAAGCAATGAATGCAAACACACAAACAAAACACTAGATAAACTATGACAAACTACACACACGTACATATACTGCATACACTGTATGGTAATTCATAATATATTTGGCATTCTCCCTTACATGGATGATATCCGTTCCCTTTTAATTCACTAAAGTAATGAAAGCCAGAATAGCGGTGGTAAAATAATGGTGTAAAACATGCACCTTGATGGGCGTGAATTCAAGACCATAATCAAATTATCCCCAAGGGCAAACTACAAAGTCTGTGGAAGACCGATGTCAACAGTAGACACTACCCTAAAGATCAATAAAACCCTGTATCTATCAACTACATGTATGATCATCCATGCATTCATGTGAAGTCCAACAATGGGGAATCACCCAGCAAATTTGTTTGTCATCATGTAGGAAATGGCTCCATGTATATGTCAAGTACTGTACATGCAGACAGGATATTAAATGTGAAATAACATACTTGTACCGGTACTACTGCAGTATGAATGCCTTTGAAATGGCTACCGGTACCTACAACGTGTACATGTAAACAGGCATGTTAACCATTCTGGAATATGCATGAGATAAATATTCAAATAAGAATAACAAAACAGCTGAATAAAAGTGAGGGCAATCACATGATATCCACCAATATACATGTCACAGGAGCCTTGAATTCATAGGAAAATACATACATGTACACCTCATGCATAGTCCTGAATGGTCAGCATTTCTATACATGTATACTTGTAATAATTGCTACTTCCAATTTAATTGTGAAAAATTGATATTCATGCAAAATTCTTAACAATTCATTGATGGAAGTAATATCATGTAAATTTGTGAAATTACAACACAATAGACCAGTATCATTCATTGATACAAAATTCATTCATCGAATACAAAGGTTGTTATTGACAACCCGAAACCTTCTCTAAGGCTTGTCCGACATAGCAACAACTATTGCATGCAAAGTGGATTTCAAGTACATATGTACTGTAGCCCGATAGTTACTAACATGATTAAAGAATATCTTGTACAATACCACGTTTGTCAGCAAGAAACGTGCATAAAATTTGAATCATGTGTACATTTGCCATTCAAAAGATAGTATAATTTTGAATCAAATTGAAATGACACAAGATCAGAAATTACACAACTATGAAGGCTGCCACTTAAAATTGATTGCATGATGCCGTCTGCAAGCAGAAAATTCTGTACACCCAACACTGTCCCTCAAATGTGGTTGAGTGAAGTTTGATTAAATATGACTCTATGACTCAACATTGCTTTCAACATCGCACTCATCAATCGGTCTGCATTTCGGTTGCGTGAAGAGTAAATACTTGAACATACCACACAAGAAGCATCCCCTGTACCTCTGGTTTAGAGGCATTATGGTGTTTGAACATGTAACCAATGTTTGGTTGCATAGAATGGTATGCTCATTTAATACATAATTACTAAGCTTGTTTGGTATGACAAAATGTGTTGCAAAATTCAAGGAAGGTCATGTCATTTTATAGTATACATCATCACCAAGGATTTGAATATACCTTGGCAAGTTAACTTTTACAGTCTAACCTGTCTATAGTAGCCACCCAAAGGATACATAAAAAATTGCTATTGTCGACGGGTGACCTCTATAGACAGGTTCTATATGACAATTTTATCTGGGGAAACCAATTTAGGTGGCTACTAAAGCTAGGTGGTCACTCTAGATAGCCACAAAGACAAGTTTGAGTGCAGTTGCCAATTTTCTGCATATGTTCTCTAAAAACTCTACACACAAAAAGTTGTTCTTGACAACCTGAAAGCTTGTCAGAGGCTTGGCCGACATAACAAGTAATGTATTGGATACAGAGTACTGAAGTTCAGTTAGATTAAACTAGAAAGCTTAACCCTAAAAAGACCGGGGGTTGAACCAATACCCACCCCCTCAATCAGTGCATGTACCCTCACTATTTTCCCTGATCATGTACATGTATCTGAAACACCAACGGCCGTTGCCGTATATACCGTATACTGCATAGCGGAAAACTATCGCGAAGTTTAATTTTTGCGCTTTTCGTGATGAAATTGCCAACCGCACTCAATGTTTCAATCACTTGTATATTTGCGTTTCTAATCTTGATCTTCACATTACTGTAAACTGTGATTGTACAGTCATTCTCTATAATTTTCAAGCCTTTAAAAGCATTCTTTTGTAGCAGTAATCACTTTGTGTTTCTTGAAAAATTTTTGTTAGTCAGGTCGGGAGATAACACTTTTTTTCATGGATAGTATACGCAAATTCAATACCAAGCGAAAATGTTCATGGACTAACCAACCACGAAAAATTGACACCGCAAAATTATCCCACTATAAAGTATATAGTTCAAAATGGTTTAGAAATAAATTTCATTTAAAAGACACAAACACTAATTTTCCTGGTTTTGCATCGAAATTTGCTATGCACTTCAGCAGGGTTGTGTATGTTTTGTTTTGTACACCAACTTTTTCACATCAAATGTGAAAAGTAAAATTATTCCCTTATTAAAAAAAACAAGGAATTCTTTCAAATGCAATTTCTTTATGTTCATTTACAAGAAAACGATATATATTTTCAGAAAAATGTCCCGCTGTATTCATCTCGACCATTCAATAGTAAATGTACTTTCTACTGTAAGGAAACATCACATAGAGCTGTACATGTACCATATGACCTGATTTGTCAAGTTAACTCCATTGGAACTTGCCGAGATTCAATCCAATTAACTTTTAACTATCCGCTGATAATCAAAGCCACATACTGGGAAGAAGGAAGCTTATCAACCGGTTCCTTTAATGAGCAACAAACAACTGCTGGACATCACTACAAACACTGCAGAGTAGTAGAAAACATTTCAAAGGTTTACTGAGGTTGCACTAGTTCGGAGGAAAGTAAAAGGAATTTCATACAATGTAATATGCAGTACTTGGGGGGGGGGGGCACAAAGTCACTGTGGATGCATCTTCATCCAAAATCAATAAGCATCAACATTTGAAACCTGGAATTATATCTTAAAAATCTACAACCCAAGTAAAATTTAAATGATAAAATTCTAGAGGTAAATCTCAATATTGAGGCCCAGCTGGCATGCACACACCATGTGAAAATTGTGAACATCAACAGCAGAACTGTCTAAAAGTCTAACATTTATAAACCTCATCAAGCCTCAAAAACTAGTTCAAAAGTGAATTTTAAGGGGAACCAACCCCAGGAATTGTCTGATTGAATAAAGAAAAATCTGATGGACAAACTGTGAAAATTTGAGCAAAATCGGACAATCCGTTCAAAAGTTATGAATTTTCAAATTCAGAGATTTGTCAATCACTGCCGCCTGTGGGGATCCGTGCGATAATGAAGACTTATCAAACAAAAATGATTGCTCGTATGACGTTTAAAATTTTAACCAAAACATTTATGTTTGGTGGACAATGTGAACAATCATGAATTTAATTTGTTTGATAAGTCTTCATCATACAGCTTAGATGAAGGACAGAGTTTCTAAAACTTGAAAAATACTTGAAAAATTATTCATAGTAGATTGAACAAAGCAGAAAATTCTAATTTAATCAACAGAAATGATTTTTGTTTCCTATTACAAAATTGATAATAGCAAAATGATCATTATTTATTAAATATGAAAATGGTACAATGTTTACAATTTGGAGAAAATATCATGCTCAACAAATTGTTTTTATGTAAAATGAGGACATCTTTATTTGAAGATGTGGAGTAATTTGTAGGTAATATTTAAGGTCTCTTCTTTATTCAACTTCTGTATCACCTAGCGTCCTATCTTGAATTGAGAGCTTTTTAGTTGTGTCAGTGAGCTTTCTCTTTTGAATGAATATATTGTATTCTTCTGGCCTGTCTGCCATGGTAAGTTCTATTCTCTATTTCTCTTTTGTGTAGGTTTCATCACGGTCTTTCCCCTTTCTCATTAATGTCACTCCTTTCAGCTAACAGCATAATCATTTTTCGTTGGTACCGCTTCAATATTCATGGTTTTATATGATCTTCCTCAGTTCTTATCGGTTCTAGTTAAGCGCAAGGTGTTTACTACATGTATTTATTTTGTAGTTTATGTTACCTTACCCATATGCTTATTTATGTAAATTTTTCTGGAATAACTTCTTGGGGTTTCCAAGTCATGAACCATGGCAGTCTATACCAGGCAGTCTTAGAGTGGAGACCTGTCTACTCATCTTCTCTGTATATCTGAACCACACTCATACAGCTACACTGCAATATCAAAGTTCCAAATATTTGAAAGATAACTAGGAATAATTCAAACAAATTGGCAACTTTAGATCATGTGACATGACGTTTTGAGGACTTATGTTTGTAACTTCCCTACAATAAACTTATTATACCACATTGCTTTTAAACCCTTGTTTTTCTTTTAATTCTTTAAAACACAACACAATTTGATGATGAATTCACATTGTCAATGCATCCAACAATATGATCAAGATGTAAAGCTCCATAAATCAAGTCCCAATTATGGTGCATAAATGTCCCCCCTGGTACCCTAATTACAGAGAGTTTGGTATTTGGTGGTTGTGAAAAAGTTTAAGCCAGCACAGGTGTCACATGATCCGAATTTGCCAATGTAACTGTTTGAATAATTTTCACATTTCTTTCAAATATTCACACTTTCTTTATTTATTGTTAGATTTTCGTTTCCGTTATCCGTTTGTCAATTTTTATCGCTTTCAATCAAAGCAACATTTTTCTGACCTGTAACATTCGTAATGGTGGAATGGCTCCTGCCGAAATAACTTGCCAAAATAAACAAGCACGACATGTGATAACAATGCCCCTTGTGTGTTAATGGGAGGTCTAAGGTCTGCACGCCTGAACTTTCATCTTAAAAAACATGAAGTCAGTGAATATCCTATTCAATTTTAATCTGATGTCATTACAAATATTCTAAAAAGAATTTGTGGGAAATATCTCGGCAAAATCTGACCAAGAACAATGTCATCTCTATTGCACACGCCTGACGTAAGACTGAGTAATATGGTTAAAAAACCTTACACATAATCGCCGGTATCCATTGAAATATGAATTAAACTCAATACTTCACGCAAGAATGTGAATTCACATTCTTTTTATCGGACTGGTCTGCCCCAATTTCATTTTCTTCACAACATCATCAGCTAGCTCACACACACCAGAGCACGGCTCCACTAAGCTCAGCTCAATCACTGAGTCACGCAATGTCAGTAGGCCCGCGATCACGACACAAAACCTCTCCGTTTTCAATAATTGTTAACTCCTTGCATTGCACATATTATTCCAATCAGTTTTTTCATTCTGCATCTTATAAAAGGAATATAAAATTTATTCTTTCATCGTTAATTAGCTTCTGTGCACTGCTAATCTTGGTGTCTTCTCCGCATGCACACTGCGACATTCGCCTCCGGCTCGTGCGCAGGCTCAGCTCAGAAGACAATGCAGTGCACATTCACTAATTATCAACTCCGTGTGATTTTTTAATTCCTATACATGCTCCCCTCTCATTTTTGCGTTGAAAAAGATTTTGCATCCTATTTTGCATCCCATTCACTTTATATGATGAGTGTCTATCAAATAAACGATAATTATCAACTTTTATTGCTATATTTTCTACTTCCTAATGTTATATAAATTCTAAAGATTAATATGAAATAGTATAAAATCATTGGTATCAAAGAAAACTCACGATGTTGTGCCCAATTCTTGACTGCATTAGCAAAAAATTATGTTCGGAAAGTCTTCCTTATTTTAGTCCCATGCATAGACAAGCTACAGAGTTTTTTAGTGCGTATTTGCCATAGGCCTAGATAAAACGCGCATTTTGAATGCGTGCCTTTTTAATTTTATTACGCGTGCCTTTAACTTAAGTCTTAACTTAAGTTTATATTTTAATGAGCGGACCATACTTACGTTACAACAAATAAGAAGGGACATGTTAACTGTAGTGTTATTAATATTAAGAATAAGAACGAGGCATCTCGATACTCTTGCAGCAAACACTGTGTACGGGTGGATACAAAAGTGCAATAGCACCGAGATGGGAATTATAAAGTCAGGTTTTGGCATTGATATAGAACTAACTGCTGTGCTGTGCTGTTGTCCCTAGCCTATGCCGTGTGCCAGTGCCCAGTGGCTACACGACTGCTCCGCCGACAGCCACGGCCGTGTCATGCACATGAATGCGTAGCGAAAACCGTGGCAAGGTTTACGATACGCATCTCACACAAAACACATTCATTCCAACGCAAGAAACGTTACGGAAGTGCCTGCATTCCATTACTTTAATCCCATACTCAGTAATCATATCACAATGGTTATAGACTCAATTTATAGTTTATACTTACATCTATATTATGGGGAAAATTTGATTATCCAAGATTGAAAGAAAACGTTGAAAAACATGGTTAAAATGTCATATGGTCATACGATTTCTAATAACTCCTCCCAATGCACTACCCTACTGCAAGATGGCGTGATTTTGCGCATGCGCGAATCGGCCACTGTTTTGTGATATTTTGGGGAGATATTTTGAGCGCCATGCGGCAATGAATGAAAGAACTTCTCATCCACTTGCCCAAAACGGAAAACTTCTTTATTTCCGTGTTTTCCGGAAACGGACAGGGAAAAAAGGTTAAAACTGAAACTTTATCTTCATATGGAAATAAATATTGTCAATAACTTTGGCTTCTAAGCGCTATGTCAGTCAAGAAACGTGTTACGACGAGAGTAATAGATATGTGTCTGCCCCAAAATTCCTTGGTCTTGGTTTTTTTTTTCCCTTTTAGTTCCGGTTTTCTCTTGATTTGTAATTTATTCATTTATTATTCATTCAAGTTTTATTTCAGTACGGTGGTCTCTTCAAGTCAGTGCAACTGCCCAACTTTCCAAGAAAGCCCTATACATGTACGTTAAAAAAAATAAACAAATATATATATATATATCCATAGAATTAAAACAACTTTTGTAAAAAAAAAAAAAAAAAAAAAAAAAAAAAAAAAAAAAAAAAAAAAAAAAAAAAAAAAAAAAAAAAAAACTACTAATTAATCACCACTAACCTACTGACCCCCCCCCCTTCCCCAACGTGCCATGGTGAGAGAAATGATCTATATCACAGTATAGTCCGAAAACTAGGTGTTTTTAATATAATAATACTGGAATTCACTTCCTGTTAATGTAAAATCTTCTGTTAGTATAGCTGTATTTAAACGCAAACTGAAATTACTGTTATTGACTGACTATGCTGAAAATATTTAATGTTTTTCATTCCAATGTCACAACATAAATAAAACAAACCTCTAATGAGTTTATGGCTGGCTATTTTATCTTGTAAAAAGAATACAAATGTATATAGCAAAATATTTCTTTTTAAAGATATACTTATAGAACATGTTTAT